>MU224537.1:589188-610839 GCA_018584345.1 Thuja plicata | reverse complement strand
CATCATTGAATTAATAATATCATTGTTGAGATAAAATAATATGAGATAATATTATTCTACATTATATATACATATTAATATATATAATAATAAATGATATTATTATATATATCAATATATATATATATATACAATGTATAATATAATATAGTTGATAAAATAAATAATATTAATAATCATATAAATCGGTTTAATCAAATAACATATTATACATTAATACCGATTGATGTTGATACCATTGTTATCGTTTTTGATCGATATGGTTTGTATATTATCGATTTGTATCAGCCATATTAACATTGGCTGTATCGGTTATGAATATCAATGTGCATCTACCGATTTGTAATCGGCTAAACCACTAAAGAAACTTGAGTGGTTGATTGTATGTTGTGTACCGATTACTATCGGTCTTAATACTTTGAAATAAATCAACGACCAGCTATTAATGTTGTAGAGTATAATCACGCAGAAATTATTCAGCGTCATGTATAATTAGTGAACCAGTTAAGTGCTGTAGAAAGACATGTCGATGAATAGACATGTCTCCACGTGTAGAGACATGTCTCTTCATCAACATGTCTCCACATATATATAGACTTATTATGATCGAATGAAGACAAGTCTATACGGAAAACAATACAAGTCTTATTTATCAAGTCAGCATAATATTAAGATTAATACATTTATATATATATATATTTATTGAGGTTATATATATTATATATATTAAGATCATATAAGAAAATTTAAAGGACATAAATCTGATCCAAAATTTAACAAAAACAATACTATTATACTCCATAGTATCTTCCTCTAAGATCGCTAGTCATAAAACATCGTACTTGATCTTCGCTATCCAAAACAATACAGTTATACTCTGTATTTTTGCTTTTGTACTCTGTTATTTTGAAGACTATATCTCCAAAATAGAACTTCATTCCAAGCGATCAATATATCAGATGTGTTGCCATAAATGACAACCCATAAGTGTCTCATACCATACAAAAAACTATCACTTGCCAACAATCTCTCCCTTTGGCATTGATGGCAACACTTAGCGAAAAATGACTAAGTGTCCCAACACAAAACTGTCTCTTCTCTTTCTCTTTAGATTTTTTTCTTTTTTTTCTTTTTTTCTTTTCTTAATTCATTTTTCTTCTCTTCTCCCCCTTTGACAACAATGACAAAGGTGCATCAAAAATTTACAAAAATATAGAATTTAGTGCTTGCTCACCAATTTCGGAATATCTTGAAAGGAATCTTCCAAGATCTTCACTTCTGCACTCCATGATTCTACCAATAACTGACTAACATGAATTAGTCCATTCGGTGCATAAGATGATGTCTCTACTCCCTTTAACTTCGTGGGCATAGAGTTAGTCAATGATTTTGCAGTCTTCTCCATGTCAGATAGATGAGCCTCAAGAATTGATATAGCGTTAGTCAATGATTTTGCAGTCTCCATGTTAGATAGATGAGCCTCAAGAATTGATAGCTTAGGAGTGATTAAGCTCTTCAGCAAACCAAATCTTGTCATCACTCCCCCTTTCTCAATATCCAAGACATTCAACTTATCAAGAATCCTCGTAACCTCTCTGTCCACCTCTATTATAGATTGTGAGGAGGTCTCACAACTGTCCATCATGTTGTTCAGAGTTGCCCTGTGCAATAATATCTTCAATATTTTGAATGTGTCTAATAGGGTTCATGCAGTAGCTAAATTGTATCCTTCCATGTGTAACACAACTTCTGGCCTTTGATGTAGCTGCTCTCAGAATGCCCAAATCCCATGAAATAGACTGGCAAACTTCCTTCAGCTTCTCTTGATAACTCTTCTTTGCCTTCTCTCTAGCAATCTTCACTAAAGACTCATAGTGATTATCAAAGTCATCTAGTGCCAAACTCAGATTCTTTGCTTCATACTTTCCTTGAAAGGCAATAGGTATTAGGAGTAGTTTGTTCACAATATTAACTTCTCTAGTGATTACCTTAGTCTTCTTATCTCCTTTCTGCTCAAATCTTTCTTTTGCTTCTGTGAATGCGATGAAAGATAGTCTCATCAATTCATCCTCATCCATACTGTCAACATCAGTACTTAAGGTTTTATCCTTACTTGCCAACAATAGAGTAGATGTGTCAGGTTCATGTTTTACCTCAACTCTTGCCTCTTCATCTTTTGTTGCATCTGTCTCATTTCTCTGTTCAGTTTCAGCTTTCTGTTCTTCCTCTTTCTGTACTTCCTCTTCATCAGCCACTGCATTGTCAATATTTCCTGCAAATGGGTCCTTCTCATCAAGTGAAGTGTCAAGGGTCACAGGCACACCAGATCTGGTTGCATGACATCTTCGCTCTTCTCAACATTCACCAATTCCTATAGGTGTAGGCATAGTATGTTTAGGAGGTGGAGTATTCTCAGGAATATCACTCATAAGTATTTGATCTAATGCCTTGAGTCTCCTCTAGGACTTCCTCATATTTCCTGCCCATAATTTTTACTAATCTTGCTTTGGTTCTCAACAAAGGTTTGAGTGCTCCCAATATCCTTTCTCTCTCTTGAACTGAAACTACTGGCAACATGTCATCAATAGCTTGATTCCTAATAGCCTCATCTTCAATAAGTGCTAGCTGTTTTCTTATCTCCAATTTTCCATATATAGTTCCTCAGGTATACTTCCCTCTATCTCTTGTAGATTATTCTTGAAAACAAGTAAATGATTTACTACTATGTCTTCAATCTTTAGTTTATCAGATTCCTCATACCTGTCATAGTATTTTTCCACTGAAACTAGCTTCCCTTGCTCAATAGCTCTCTTCTCCAACATCTTCAAATCAGGCTTCCATATATGTCTGCCACTTGTGGCCTCCTTTTCGGTTTTCTTCTCTTCTCCTTCAGTCCTCTATTCCTTACGAGGTGAATCCGGTTTAGTGGATCTTGTGTTTCTCCGAGGTACTAGCTTTGCTATCTCTTCCTGAGATGTCTTATGTGGTGGTGAAGGGGTGGTTACATCAATTAATGTAGAAGGTGGACTAACTACCTACTCAATCTCTAGAGGTCGAAGGGCTGCAGTAGCAGTACTTGCCAACCCAGAAGATCTCTCTGCTATCTTCTTCCTTACTTCTTTCATTTTTTCTTTGGTCAAGCCTGCCTTAGCTCCACATTCATCAATAATGTTTTCTACTTTTCTTTTCCTCATACCTCTAGTCTGCTCTTCTCTGACTTTAGCTGATTTTTCTTCATATGTGCCCCATCTCTCTTCAGATGTATCAACTTCAGATGCCAACACATGTTCAATCTGCATAGTTAGAACTTCTGAACTGACTTCATAACCCATAGGGTAACACCATTTCTTCCTAGGTACAACTACCTCAAAGCATACACAATCAGATTCAACAATGAAACAAATCGTATCCTTGTATTTCTCAAGTAACTCTTCAGAAATTCTGAATCTTTCTTTCATTTGCCTCTGAAGAATCTTGATCATGCCAAACAGTTCACCATCAACCCATTTGTTGTTTTGTCTTCGGTAGCTCTGTGATGTCTGAATACCAATGGGTATCCCTTCTCTCCATGCTCTAGGGTGCATGCCTGGAAACTTATGCTCAAAGTGGATATACATATGAACTAGGAGTGAGCCAAATCTAAAAGCTTTAGATTTATCCTTCTTAATTAGCTTTACATTCTCCAAGAATTGTTGTGCCAGAACTTCACATAGGTTATACTTAGTGTTTTCCTTAGTGTAAGCCATCATAATTACTCCTGCAAGAACTGAATTAGGTCTACTGCTCTAGTAGAATTTGTATCCAAGTATCATGGCAATCAGTCTGACATCCTGTAGGAAAATATCATTTACTATCATAGCTCACCTGTCCCATTTAGAATGTGTTAGGGTTTCAACTTGTTTCTTTATGTTCTTCTCAGCCACAGGGATAACTCCAGTGTTGTCTAACCCAGTTATCTCATGAATCAATTGACTACATATCTTTACAAGTTGTTCTCCTATCCAGATGAACTGATCATGAAATCTGCTAAGTAAGATTTTGAACCATTCATCTTCGTTGAACTCATAGATCCAATATTTTCATAATGCTTAGGGCGTCTATGTGTTTGTATTCATCCTTCATTTTACCATTATCAGTCATGTATTCCATTTCAGTAGAAATTTCATCAACACCCAATATATCATACTTGCAATGAATGTAAGCCCTAATATCCTCTACAAGCAAGACGTCGTGCGGTGTTTGAGAAAATGCTCCTTCAGGGTCGTCTTCACAAGACTTAAACGGATGTTTCTTGAATTTGTATCTAGGTCGATCTACAACATCATAAATCAAGGATGCACCCATAGCTTCTGTATGAGTAGATGATGTAAATACCTTAATCACACTGAATTCCGAATTCCCACTTCGATCGATCACACAATATAGTTGTTAGATTGTCTGATACTCTTTGATCTCTGCTTGTCTTCGGTCGTTGCTCTTCAAATGGTAAAGAAATAGGTATCTCAGATGTCCTTTATTCATCATTAAGTGTAAAATGCACATTACCCAATATACAACTTCGTATATTGTCCAGTCAATTGCAAATCCCGCGATCACCGAATATGCATCGTCCGATGTTGCGCTCTTCGATATAAGTCCTATGATGTCTGCACATATCACAACTAAGCTCGTTGGAGCTTACTCCTCAAAATCAGGGGCTAGATATTTTCTGATATCTTCATCCAATGCTCCCCCTAAGGCCATGATCAACCATTTAGGTCGATGTGTTCACATCAGGCGAAGATCCAGTAGCATCTACTGTCTCTTCATGAACCAATATCTCACTTGACTCTTTGATTTTCCATATCTTACCACTGCTGTTATCTTTTTCTTTCTTGAAACAATTATCAAAATCACTCTTGTATTCTGCAAGACTTACCAATATCACTGTCATTCTTCTTTGTATCCATAGGAGGTGGTACTCTTCTGTTATTTACTCCATTATACCTACAAAACTTCGCTATATGACCTGGATTGTTACATTTGTAGCATATAGGTCTTCTGTTCTGATTAACTTGCAACTTACAATTCCTTGCAATGTGTCCAAGGTTATTACATTTGTAACATGTGATCTTAGGTGTTGATTCTTCTCTGGTGTTATCTTGTCTATATCTAGATTGATCAGGTTTCCTGCATTTTGCTTTCTTGTGCCCATATATATTGCAATTAAAACAATAACCAGAAAAAGATTTGAAAGGGGTATTACCTCTACAATCTCTCTTCATATGTCCAAACTTGTTACATCCAAAACATCTACCTCTGAAAGGTTTGATATGTTCTCTAGGTTCTTCAAGAATAGGTTTTTCTCCATTAGTCTTCGCATCAGGTTTTTCTTCTTGAATCTTAGAACATTCAGCTTCATTGAAGCCAATACCAGTCATATCACCTTTAGGTTTCTGTCTATCTCTTTGTTCATCGATCAAGTCACTGCTCATGTGAAGTTTCTCAATGTGTTCCTTTGTCTCAACAAGTTCACCTTTTATGATCTGATTATATTTCTCCAATTCTAGCTACTTGTTCTTGTAATGGTCAAGGTCAATCTTCATTTGTCCCATCAGAATATTAGCATTCTTCAAAGCTTCTTCAGTCTTGTTCTTAGCATCCTTTTCTTGTTGAATCTCTTTAGCCATTGCTTCATTATTAATCCTCAGAATTCAAGTTGCTTTATCTGATCTGAATTATCATTGTCTGAATCTTCTTTTATCTGAACCATAAGATCCTGTCTTTGATTTCTAGAAAGTTCAAGCTGATCTTTCAATTTCTTAATGAATCCCTCGGCTCTTCTTAGACTGAATCTCAAGTCACCGTTTTCTGTTTTTGCTCTATCAAGGTCTTCAAGTGCTGCTTCAAAGTTCTCTTCCAAACTTACTGAATCCATCTTGATCTCCCTTAAGTTGTTAGACTTTCTCTTTAAGGGCCAATAGCTCTGATACCACTTGTTAGGATTGAGTAATACTGAGAGGGGGTGAATCAGTATTACAGCACTTTAAATTAAACTTAAACCAATTCCAAATAAACCATAAGCTTACTGAAATGAAAAGAACATAAACAAATAACAAAGAACTCATAACACCACTATTTGTTGTCGAGGAAACCTTGGCCAAGGGAAAACCCCGGTGGGGATGGTACCCACAAGCATGCACTAAAGTATAATGTCCCTCTTTAACAGGGTTGTTATTCCTTTAACAAGGAAATGTACTATGTAATATTCAGCTCCTAACAGGGCTAGGTCTTACAACAAAAACTTTTGTTACAAAGTGTTCTCAGTAATGAACAAAACAAGCATCTTCAATGCTTAGATAGTTCCAGTCGTAGCTCTATAATGATCTCTGTCAACCTCTGCTCTCGCATCTGCCATTCGTATACATACATATCCTTTCTTGCATCATATATCATCATTTCGCTTTACAAAAAGTCTTCATATATATATCACTTTCTTCATCAAGTCGGCTCTTTTAATTATTATTACATAGTCAGCTCTCAATACAAAATAGAATTAATAATGTAAAGAGCAAATACAAAGTCAGCGCTCTTACATAACCAAAATATAGGTTATCCAAAATCATAATCCAACTTAGCTTGCCAGGAGTCCACGACATACTCCTTAAATCATCGCTACTTGTTCAACTGCTCTATTACGTTGTTCTGTTGTATGCGCATGTCTTCAAGTCTCTCTAACTCTCTATAATCATCCCCAAAACAAAATCGATCTCAGGCGGAAGTCATACATACTCCATAGTATCTTCCTCTAAGCTCGCTAGTCATAAAACATTGTACTTGATCTTCACTATACAAAACAATACTGTTATACTCTGTATTTCTGCTCCTGTACTTAGTTATATTGAAGACTATATCTCCAAAACAAAACTTCATTCCAAGCGATCAATATATCAGATGTGTTGCCATAAATGACAACCCATAAGTGTCTCATACCATACAAAAAACTATCACTTGCCAATAGTCTTTCCACTCTTCATACCTTCTCCTCCTATGCCCAGTCCTTGTCTTCATCTCATAAAATTCGGAAAAGGTCATGTCTCTACATACGGGAATGCTTAAATCATTGTATTTGTCATGAATCCTATCCATTTCATTCCCTTGATCAGGTTGCCCTTCCTCACTACTTGTTGCTCCCTCTTTTTCCAGAAATTTGGCCCTAAATCTTTTACCAGAATTTGGCCCTAAAAGTTTTTGCATTTGTTGAGGCTTTCTCACCACCAAAGCTGTTCCCTTCAGCAGCATTTTGTATAGTCCTTCCAGTACTTAGTTGCTGGTTGATTCCTCTTAAAAGTCGAACCAATCTCCATCATGGTATCCCTCATGCTGGGATGGATTTCTCTGATCTCTCTACTGAATTCTTGGGGATTTGCCTCTTCCATATTGCCCATTGCCTTCTTCATTTCCCTTTGCTTGTATCTAGATTTCTGTCATTTATCAATCCATAGACTTGCAAAATGCCAAGCTCTGGTACCACTGAAATATCCCACTCAATATTTTGCACTTATATGCACAGATTTCAAATACAAATATACAAAAAAATCCCTTGCAATTTCTTGTATTGCTCAGACCCTTCTGAAATACATCAAAATAGTAATAGATAGTAATCCCTATAAGCACATTGAGTAACACTTTCATGATGCAGAGGCGGTAAGTGTACTCAAGTTATCAACAACATTGATTAATAAACAGTCTATTACATTCAACAACCAAAAAATTATGCTCCGATCAGACCAGTCAAATACATTCAGGTCTGGGTCTCATACTTGTATAGTTGCTGCTTGCAGCTGATTGATATTGAACTCCAATATCAGTAAGGCATGGTCCTGATATGCAGACGGCCCTTGTAGAGCAATATGGGCACCTTGGACTAGTGCGATCCAAGCAATGCCCTTCCTGTTGAAGCCCTTTAAGATAATCTACTTCTGCTCCCAAGTTCTTGCTTGCTCACTGCTATTATTCTTCTGACTAGTAGTGAACTTGCAGGCTCCATAACAAGAAGTTATCAACAACAGTGATGTATTCAAGGGACGCCTCCTTTGTAAAGGATATGATGATAACAAAAATTGTGCCTTTTCATCCCACCGTGGAGGATATAAAAGGAAGATCCATTCATTTCGAAAAGGTATCCATCAAGGATCAAATATGGAATGATCAATGAAAATAAGCAGAAAAAAAGAATTAAATCAGAACTGGAACTGATTTAGAAGCAATTATAATTAAGAGAAGAATCTGATAAATAAGTAGAACTATAGATCTATGATATGTGTTCATGCAATAGAGATACTTGCAGAAATTATTGAGCAATCTCAATGCTCTATCTAATATAAACATGCAATGAAAGATTCGTATGATAGTTCCTTCCGAATGTAGAGAAATGATTGCAAAACAGGACGGCCAATCAACCTTTCAAGTTCACGAGAGGTGAAGAACCGACATACCCACCATCAAGTAAGCCACCCACAAGGGGTTAAGCTTCATGGGCCAAGAGGCATATGTGTGCTCTTTGTTAATGTTTGTAGCTCCAGTCGTATGATCATTTAGAATACATATAATATAAGTTGATTAATAATAATATATATTATATTATTATTAATCATATGAGATTTAATATTCAATATTAAATCTATTATTCTAAATTAATAATTGATTGATGAAACATTATAAGATTAATTAACTAGACATGTCCCATGAAGGGACATGTCTCTCCTAGCCTCTTTCCCAATATAAAAGAAAGATAGATTGTTGCATTTGGAAAACACGTACCATATACAATCTAGGCAGTGCTATTACATTTGCAGCTATCCTAAAACTTAACACTCTCAGGCTTAGTGGAGGGAGTAATCTTCATACTCTTATCAAGCATGCCACCCCTTGAGGGTTAAGCCTCATGGGCTGGGAGGCTGATTAGTTCTCCTAGGCTTGATTGAGGAGGATGGAGCACCTCCAAGGTGGAGGGATGGAAGGGCGACCAACCTTGAGACTCCAGTTTGCAATCGTTTCAACGAATTCCTAATGAGGCTATTATAGGAATCTACTTTGAAATGGCAATTGTTTATGTGGATTTCAGTATGAATGTTGTTTATGGATATCATAATGTTTACTAATGATTAGTAGGATATATGGTATCGTGACTTTATGATTTAATGTCTATTTTTAGTGACTAATATTGTGCAAGACCTAGACTAGGGTTTCTCTTGTGCAAGGCATTTCAATGGGTAAATTTGTATTCTTAAATGTACGATAATTTTTATTTTAATTGACATTGGGTTTTAGGGCAAATTATAGTAATATCTCCAAAGGTGATTCCAATCTTGGGTTTCAGGTTTTGTAACAACAACAAATGTAAATGTGCATGTTGAAATCCCTCCAATGAAGGTCATAAGTGTGCCAATTTTGCACCAATCAGATCAAAAGTTTTCTTGTGGAATGCTATGCAGCATGACTAATCTCTCATCTTGCTATTAATGATCAAGTATCATATCACTTTTCTCCCACCATCAAACAAACTCCAAGCTTATGAATGTACTTGTAGATACACCTTGATGTGCTTAATCCAGCTTTTAATATAAAAAATTATTTTAGAAAATATGTTGCAACCATGGCATATGTGGATACAACTCCAAATGCTATACACTAACTAAAAATGACCCATAAACTCCCTATGATGCCCAAAATGGACACTACTACAACTTTGATACTGGAACCAACCTGTACTTCCATGTCACGATCATTGTGATGCCCATAGGCATGCTATGACTAATTGAACTTGCATGGAGGAATTTAAAAAAAATGAAAAACACCTTTGTGATGTTAACTCAAACCATTGTACTGTGTTTTAGGCTGAAATCTCAATGTGACTTGGGCTTTGCACACTTTTTCTTTCCAAAAGAAATTGATGCTTACTCCATATTCACCCTTGAATAGTGAAATACTTCCTATGTGCTCATATAAATGGAGTTGGTTCCCTCTAGGTTTCAATAACCAAATGGAATCATGAAACAATTTTGAAGGTTCTTCTAAGGTGCTACTCAATATGAATATTGTGCTCATATGAATGCAAATCAACTGCTCTACATATACCATATTACAAGAATCTAAGAATGACTTCTAATAATTACCCACTTGCAAATAATCTGTCAAAGAATCTAAAACAGACTTCTTACTATTACTCATTTGCACAAATGACAAGGACTGCTCCCTTTTGATTGGTTCTTCCCTAGGCAACTTGACTTTCTCATTTGCTACCTCTTGCTTGTATGCGCATGAACAACTTCTTCCTCCTTCATTTGAATTGCATCTAATTGTTGTTTGGACAGCCCCTTATAATTCCATCTGTGAAATTCAAGTTAAAGTTTCCAACATTCTTTTGTGTCTATGTCCACTCATATTGCAGTGAATTTAATAATTATAATTCTGGACAACATTTGTAATGTCCCCTTTTGTAAATGCCCTAGTTTTTGCCCAAAATCACAAATTCCAAGTAGAACAAGAAGTATAATAGAATCATGTACCTGGTTAAGATCCTGCAATATGTTAGAAAATCATTGAAACATAATCTACAATGTAGATCCTCCTTATTAAAGATATTAAAAGCATAGTTCATTTCAACTAGGGTTGGAAACATTAATTTAATCATAAGATATATTAAATTTATTGCTTATTAAAGACATTATAAGGATAGTTCATTTCAACTAGGGTTGGGAACATTAAGTTAATCATAAGATATATTAAATTTATTGATGGAGTTCAACCATAGGAGAGCTAGGATAAGGAGCTTATTAGGGTGCCTTTAACAATCCTCTACCATGGCCCAAGAGCAAATGTCATCCCTATTGGCCATCAAGTGGCCCTTTGTCATCCATATGACGGGTTGTACCTAGTGAGGAATCCTATAGCCGTTCCCCTCTTCCATTGCCACCCTTATCCTCCTCCTTATGATTAGAGTTCATTAACATAATGGTCAACCAAGGTATGGGTTTGAGGAAACTACAATAGGGTGATTGTCCTTCCCTTCTAAGCCCAAGGGCGGTGCACTCCTTCCACCCCCTTAGCCTCATGGGACAATCTATCATCACTATGAAGCGGCATGCTTAGAAGAGGACCTCATAAAAGTTTCTCCCTCCTTGTATTCCCTTATTTTCCCTACTATGATTGATTACAGCAAACATATAAGAGTTACACATTATTGCATGTATTCTTCAAACAAAATATCACGTAATAATATCATATTCATATACATTATTCATAAACAGAAATCATAGATAGAGCCATTATTCATAAGCAAGAAATTATAAATAAGACCTACTATGCTGCTTATTGAAAGAACTGATACTTCATACCAATTTATAGATAATATTCAGATTCTCTATACTTGAGTGTGATGACTGTAAGACGGATATGATTTGTTCAATATGTCTCATTGAAAGATTGGTGTTGTCTCTTATACTCTTCCATCAGGCTGGAGGGTTATGTCTTTTCTCGAGGTTGTGACCCTTTGGGATGAGAAGTAACCTTACTTAACTTAATTGCTGCTTTTCCCAACTAACTGATGCTTTTGAAAAGGCATGTGCCCTTTTGGATGAATCGCTGCTGCTTATGGGTGGTTTAACACAGCTTCAGGGATAACTAATTGACCATTATCTTCTACATGGATTGCTTTGGGTAGTTAACTGATAAACTATGTATTAATTGATTAATCACTGCCTTATTCTAACAGCTTTGCTACCAACATAGATCGCTGGTCGTAATGGATTGCTGTAGGATAGATTAATGGGTGGATCAACTCCTTAATGCTGCCTGTTAGAGATCTGAAAATTGTGATGTCTTATAAATAAGACAATTTTGTCATTTGATGCAAGGTTAATATTCTTTATTAGTCAAGGCCATGACAACATCTTCCATTTCTTTTCTTGGCCTTCATGTTGATTTCAAGAGAGGTTTTCTTAACTTGCAATCCTTTTAGTTTTTGCATAATACCATTTTCTTTGGCTTAGAGAGTTGTCGGAGCAATGAGTAACCTGTTTTCTTCTTGAAGAGCTTGGGACAATGGTTACTCATTCCACGAGATGAAAATGGATCAGGATAGGTATACTATCATGTCTCGTTCTACAATAGAAATATGCAATAGATGACTTGTCTCTTGCATGACTTCTTGGCCTGCCCTCATGCTTGCTTACAGAAGTTTGATTAATGGCCATGATCTGCCTTCTCCCTTGGGCTGTTTTCTTCTTTTAGGCAATTATTTCAACTCTTCTTTGATGCTTTTGCCATGATTGTCAGGTTAAGCTCTATTTGAAGTTACTTTGCATTTACTCTTGTAGTTATGGAGTAGTGATGTTTCTTTCTACTTCATAGTGGAGTTATTTTGTGCAAGATTGCCTTTCTTCGACTGCTTAGAACTTCCTTTCTTGAATCTTTACCACCAAGGTATCCTAATCCTATTAAGTCATTTCCTCGACCTCTATGGAATTTCTCATTCTTGGCTACAAGCATTGAGTTCAAGTGGCATACTCCAATAGAAATTTATAGAAAGTCTCCGCACCATCAGAACTTAAATCATTTTACTCGTAAGGAGATTAAAAATTCATGAACTCCGAAAATTCCTCAAAATTGGTGTTGTTTTCCCAAAGCCGTGATTTGGTGTATTGGTGTGGAATAGTATCAACAAGAGAATTGCTGCATGGTCAAATCCCATATCGACACATTCTATGTCAAGCAAGCTTAAATCATTACAATATAACCAAAAAAAAGCGCCTCACCTTATTTTATTGTGAATTTACATTTACAAGGGAATTGCCCATTACCCTCGTAGAAAACTACCGGGCAGTAAATGTAAGAGCATAACCTCTTACTTTAAAAAAAATTAAAGCCGGAGGAAAATAGCATGCATGTGGATTTTCCTAACGTAGACAGAATGCATGTCAGATAATACAAATTGAAGTTATATGTTTCTTTGAATCAAATAAATCACGCACAAAGCAAAAACTGAGTTGTAGAATCTTCTCAGCAAATTAAAAGGGCATTTAAATGACGTGCAAAGGCATATTACAGCAATTAAACTGAATGGCAAGCTCGCACTCCACAGAAATGAAAATATTCTGGACACCAGTATATTCAAAAACAAAAAAAAATAAGAATTCGGCAATACAAAATGAATGCAGACATTTTAGATTTCAAACAAGCTATTGATTCTTACATTGCAGAATTCTTTAAGGAAAGAATGAAAACCTGGCGAAAATCACATCATATTAGAGTGAAGCAGCTGCGTGGTTCTTACCGTTTGAAAGGTTAACTTGGAAAAAAGCGAAGTCGAAGGGTTCGGTGTTCATCATATATTCTTATGCATCGTTTTTTTCTTGGATAGTCGACCGTTGTGGGTAAATTTCTTATGCACGGTTCATGGTAGGGTATAAAATGAAAGGAAAGACTTTAATAACGTCGATGAAATGAAATAGTTTCGGTACATGGTAGGGTATAAAATGAAAGATAAGATTAGATAAGATAAAAAAAATTTAAGGTCTATCAGGGTAAATATAGCTTATGGGACAGCAAGGCAATTTAAGCCCACTTCAATAACTCGGTTCTTTTTTTTTGTGCAAGCTGATGATGAGCCCAACTAACTTCTCAATGTGCTCCTCGCTGAATAGGTTATCTATGTTGTCCTTGTAGGCTTCACATTCTAAAATAAAGTGATGTTCGGTTTCCACTTTCCCAGAATAGCAAAACATGCAGATTCGCTCTTCCCAAGCCTCCTTTGGCTTCTTCCAACGCCCGGTCTCACAGCGGAGTCGATGAGAGGTGGTTCTTAACTAAGCAATAAGAATTTTAGCTCTCCAAGCAATGTTGGCTCCTATGTACACTTTTTGGAGTTGATCATATGTGGGGTTGAACTCATTGATATAATATATTTTTTTCCTTCCAATCTCATTATCCCAATTTTTCTTGTAAAATTTCTCCATAACGAAGACCTTTATTTCTTTGTTATTTGTGGGGCACATATTGAATTGGATATTCCATTTACTCATCCACTTGATGTTTTGTTGCATCCACGTCTTTTTTTCGTTTACTCAATGTATCATTAAAGATAATGTTAGGTCATCTATCTCCTTCCCTTTTTTCGATTCTTTTTAGATAGCTTATGAGGCAAACCATAGTGAGTGCCTTGATAGGGGCAACCCCCATTTCACTTAGCATGATATCATATGGGACGGTGCTTTTGATTTTAAATTTGCTTGTGATCAAACGCTTTTGGATTCCCTTGATTTGCTTCCATTGTGCCATTGAAGTGTTGTTGGCCCATAATTCACACCCATAAAGAACAACCGGCAGCACAAGAAGCCCAAACAAGGTTTGAATAGTTTTCCAATCCCAAACCTCCACTTCACGACACCTATTTTGAAGAGCATAGAATGCCTTCCATCCACGTAATGTCCTTTTATTTCTGTAGCCTGTCTAGCTTAGATTTTTGTTGAAATCAATGCCGAGATATATATGCTCCACCACTTCCTCAAGAACGCTGCCAACAAAATAAAACTCATGTTGATGCTATTTTTTTATTATTAGTGAAAACCATAACTTTAGTCTTGCTAATATTGACTTGCATCCTCACCGTTCTGCAAAAGTGCTTAAGAGAAAATAAATGTTCTTGCAAACCACAGGCAGATTTGGCAATCAAAATGAGATCGTCTGCATAGAGGAGCAACTTTATTACAAATTCACCTAACTAGATACCCTCACCATTTTGCATGTTTAACCACTCTTCAAGTTTATCTATATATAAGCCAAACAAAATAGGAGATAAAGGACAACCTTGTTTGACCCCGATATCACACCTAAAACATTCTAAAATGACAGCTAAAGTTATGATTTTGACTTTCACCTCTTCATACATCATATGAATAGTAGCTCTGAGATGAGTAGGAATCCCCAATTCTTCCATCCTGAGCCAAAGCTTGTCCCTATGGATAGTGTCGAAAGCCTTTTTAAAGTCAACAAAACAACAAAAAACCTCCTCCTTTTTCTCCCACCTTTTTTCAATAATGTGCCTTAGAGTGACACAGTGATCAACAGTTGAGTGTTTTGGCCTAAAACTAGCTTGCTCTTTGGCACGTTTATGGTTTTCTTCCACCCATTTGTTGATCCTAGTTTCTATCATGCTGCCAAAAAATTTTGCAAAGAGAGGATTGATCATTATTGTCCTGTAGTTGGAGGGATTATTGACATCATCACTCTTAAAAAGTGGTATTGCAAGGTTGATTGTCCAATCTTTAGGAAACCCCTATTGGCTGATAATGTTGAAGATTTATGTGATGTGTGGTGCAAGGGTTTTCATACCCCACTTGAGATACTCTGCTTGAAGCTCAACTAGGTATTTTGCTTTACCCACACCCAACTTCTTAATACCCATCTATACCTCCTACACGGTGAAAAGATTTGTAGTATTGTTGACCAAGGGTGGCTGGTCCACTCCACCTTCTTCTTCATAGAGTTTCCTAGCATAGTCAAACCATTGGGTGGCTGTAATATTATTTTTAGTTTTTTTCTTCTTTGGTTGGAGTTCTTTCCAAAAAAGTTTGGGGTTATTTCTACCCAGGGAAATTAGCTCCTCTCTCCTTATGAACATAAAATCAGATTATTTTCTTCTTTAGGATCTGTTTATAAGCTTTAATGTCAAGGTTTGTTTTATTTGACTCCCTTAGATTTCTCCTATCCATCTTGCATTCCTTATCAAACCACGCTTAGCTGGAAAACAATTAGTTTCAAATTTTCTATTTTTTGTTATTTTTGCATTTTGAGAGAGCCTCATGGATCAGACTTGATAACACATGGTTATTAACAACATGCCTGTGCATATGCTTCCCCCTACAAAATCTCTCAAGAGTAGCGCTGAAGATGTTACCATTTTCTGAAGTCAAAAGAATTCTACCCTGAGAAGGAGGTTGTTGAGGGCATTAGTTTTTTGCCCCAAGTTGCCTATCCTTTTCCCAACACAAATTTACGTACAATGGTCTAGATCTAATTTGAGATCCCATATGTGTTCCCCAATTACAACTTCCTCAATTATCTCATACAAATTCCGTAAACAAATTGCATAATCCACCACACTTGCTCCGTTGTAGGTGTTGCAAGTGAAATTGCCTGACTTAGACCATCTAGCTAAACCATTGCAAATTATTAGATCAAATGTGCTACATAGATCTTCCCCAAAATGATTGTAGCCCTTAGCATCTTCCGATACTCTTTCCCACTGATGTTTTCTCTTTTCTGTGAGCCAAATAGGATTACCATTTTCTTTGGAGCTGAAAATAATGGCTTGACAATTTGTTGTTCTAGCATTGAAATCTCCAATGAGAAGAACATCCCCATGCTGCGAAAAAACATCTTTCTATAAGGCAGCATAGGGTTCATTATGATCTAAGCCACACATTTTATAAGCTTTAGATACTTGTGGGGCAAAGTAACATGCTCCAATCCTGAGAAGACTGTTATTTTCCATGATTTTGAACCATATGAATTGTTTATTAGAATCTACCTTTTCCAACTAAATGACATGCCCTTCCCTTTTCTTTTACTAAAACCATTATGCCTCCATGGCCTTTACCATTTCACACTGCCTCATTCCACACTGCCAGCTTCCAATAGCCTTCAAACAATGGAGTCTTACATCCTTCGTGCTCATGTGTCTCTGTGAGACAAATAATGTCTATGCCTTCCATAATAGGTCCTAACCCAGGCACATGCCTCCAAGGATAACTTCTGTAATTCCAACAAACTAAACCTAAGGAAGCCTGGGCTAAACTTGATTGCTATTTGTTTTGATGTGGAAGACTCAAAGTTGAGTTATTATCGCTCTGAGTGAATGTTGATCTTGATGTATTTCTGCCTATTGAAGTGTTTTTTGTCACATCTTTGTTACCCACATGCAGCTCTACATTGGGACGGTGACCAAAATGAGCCATAATTTATTTTCCCTTGAACATCCAAGCCCTTTTGCCTTCATTTCTAATTGTTCTGATTTTTTTCATTTCCATCCTTCTTTCTTCTTATTACTTCATAGTTAGATCCTCCTCTAAGAAGAAGCGGGAACCCCTCAAGAGTTGTTTTTTGCTCAATAAATTTTATTTTTCACGAATACTATGCATGCCTACCTTAATGGGCCTATCTCTCTCATCATATGGTTTGTCAACCCTCCATGCTTGGCAGATTTGACCTTGCCACAATAACACTTCTTGTAGGAAGTCCCTCGTTAAGTCAAGGATGTGTTCACCTTCACCATAATCTTTTATCCCTTTGATAATTATATTGGCTGCCATAATCTACCTTTCCTTGACCTCCCTGTCTTGTGTGTTCTTCATGTGAGTATTTGCCTCCTCACCCGCACGTGTAAAGTGTTTGTTTTTTTTATCCCAAATTTTGGTAACTTCTGAAAAACTTCTTTTCTACTCTTCAACCTTTGCCTTTCCCAACAAACTAGCATGATATATCGATATCTCCTTAACGTGAGATGTCTCAGTATTTGTTGTAACCTTGTTTGCTTCCAATGAAACTCTCAAATTTTTCCATTCATCCTTCATATTTTTCCATTCATCCTTCATGTTATGTCATTCAAGCTTCCCACCTAAGAGTGTTTCTTGCAAAAGTGAGATTTGAACTTTTAAGGCATTGTTATTGTCTATAAGAGATTTATTTGTTGCAGTCAAGATATGTATTTTGAGGCCACTTTCTTGCTCTTTAACCTCTAGAAGTTCCAACCTCTCCTTGGCCATAAAAAGTTCATGTACATATAGATCAGGACACCAAGCGAGAGGTGTAGAGGTAGGACTGTAAGTGACAGGGTCTACAAAGTTACTACTTCCACACAAACGATTGTTGCCACCCGACTGTGGAGGAGGGCACATTTTGATGCCAACTTTTTGTCTTGTCTCCTGCTTATTCACCCTCTAACCGTGTTTTTTCCTTTCATGTGACCATTTCATGCGGGCAAGTCTACGTTTTAAAATGCCTTTAAATTGTTTAACGTTGACCCAAATATATTTTCATGTCTTGCCAAGTGAGGCCATTTTTACTTGTCCCAAATGATTATTTTCAAAGTGCACCAGAATTTCTTGACTGTTTTTTACCAATGAAATGGTTTGTTTTCCCATTGTTTGTATTTCCATTTTTTATTTTTCCACTAACCGAAGGATCAGAATAGACAGAAAGAAAAAACAACTGCAAGAATAAATATAAAAAGAAAACATGCACACCTCGAAGCTGCCTCTGTTTGACAAACTGGCCCCACTGGTCTAGAAGCCCACCTTGCCACTTTCATGTTGTGGACTGGGCCTAGTTGTCATTTTCCTTGTTGTAGAAACCCACCCATGACCTTCCTTTAGCAAAATCCCCGACGCAGCCTGGGCCCACCGGCGAGCCCTTTCACTGCCTACCTTGTCTGCTATCTCCTCGCGCGCAACCCTGCGTGACCTGTGTGTCTGCTGTGTGACTAAAATGAATTGAATTGGAGAATTTTAATGAGTCCACGAGACCATGAAACACATCCCTAAACTAACGAGCTATGGTATTTTCCATATATGATCTACGAGACCATGAAACACATCAGTCTAAGGGACCACAAAACACATCCCTAAACTAACTCTAAAGTCTTTTCCATATCCGATCTCCTGTTGTGAATCTTGACAATCAAACTAGTTGTCTGCTTGATCTTATCCTCATCAAATAAACTGTGCAGAAAGGAAAGACTTTAATAACCTCCATGACATGAAATAGTTTACTCCACTCGGTAAATTTTATGAAATTGGAAAAAAAATTAAGATTTTTAATTGTAGATTTTCATTAAAAAAAAGTTTGATGTCTTTTTATTTTTTATTTTTTTATGGAAATATTGACCAAATTATATTAACTTAATTAACAAAATACATTTATCAGAGGTTAAAGTGGGAGGAAAAAAACACTTTGTCAAGTCACATGGGTACTATCCCAGAGTAATATGGGTCATGCCCAAAAAACATAACAACAAAGTCTTTCAAAATAAGGTAATTAATAGTTTTTTTTCTTATTCTTATTTTCAAAATAAGATAATTAATTAGTTTTTATCCCAACTTGTCTTAGTATTTGATACAAATATTACTATAGATTGTATATCTAAAGATGCATGTCATTATATCTTTACAATTTCTTTGTAACAAAATGGACATATTCTCATTTCTTACTCCTCCTTAGGTCATATTCATCTAGTAGTCTCACATCTAAAAGAGTGGGTGAGACTTTAATTGAGCCATCAATGTTTTTCCTCCCACTTGATTTATGCACTTGTGTAAGCTTTTTTGTCATGGTTCTAGATGGGGATAAACTCTTTGATATAGTATTTTTCTTTTGCCTGAGTAGTTTATCCCATATGGTTGTATTGAATTTTTCTCACATACTGTATTTTCTTTATTAGTGTGTAGACACCTTTGTTGTGTTAATCTCCCATTTACTCGTCTTCTTGTAATTATTTTTTGTCCATGTGGGAACCAACGATGGTTCTCCACACTTTGAACCTTTTTAGATAACTTGACGTACTTATTTTAGCTAATAGAGTCTATATGAAAATGTTTGTTTGTTTTTTTGTTTTGAGGCTATTTTTGACTAAGTATTTATGGATTCGTCTAATTTGCTTACGTTTTTTATCTGACACACTATACCCCAAACATCACAATTGTAAAGGATACCTAGTGTGATAAGTAAGTTGAATAGGTTTTTCTTTGTTTTCCAATAACATTATTATGTGTTTCTATAACTATTTTATACTTATTGCAAAGCCTTCTACCCCTTGTATTACATGTCATGCTTGTCTCACAACTAAGCCTATTGTGTAAATCAAATGCATATTACTTATATTATTCTAATGCTTCCAACGTGCTTCCCTAAAAACGGAAGTCAGTCTATTTTTGTTTCATTGGTTGTGTTGGTGTTCATTTACATCTTGACCTCTTAGCAAAAGAACTCTAAGGCCCTTAGGTATTCTCTTAAACTGTGAATTATTTTTATAATTAGGACAATATTATTTGCATATAAGAATAACTTTAGTGCATGACTAGTAAGTTGAACACCAGCTCCATTGACTTTGTTTATCCACTTCTATTGTTTATCGATGTATAGCCCAAAAAAATGGGGGAAAGAGGACATCCTTGTTTTATACTAATGTTGTTTCCAAAGCATCTTGGCATTCCTCCATATGTTTTAATTTTGAGCTATATAAGTTCATTAAGCTTATGAACTGTCACACTATACTCATATAGAACTCCAAGTTCCTCCATCTTATTCAAAAATTTGCCTCGGAACTGTGCCAATATTTTTTAAACAACAAAGTGAAAAAAACCTTCTTCTCCTAGGGTATCCATATTTTTCCAATCAAGTACCTAAGGGTGATGTTATGGTTAATGGCGAGGTGCTTTGATTTAAAACCTACCTGTCATTTTACTCTTTTGCCTATTTTCCTACCAATTTTCTAATTATGCACTTCATCGTGTTCTTGAATAGCTTTCTAAGAATTGGATTGACCATGATAACGTGGTAGTTTGATGGATTATTGGTATTTTTGCTTTAATAGATAGGCATAATGACACTAGTTGTCCATGCTATCAAGAAGCCTTCTTAGATGAGTTGCATAGTTCTTTTGATTTGTAATTGTGAATATCATATCGATTATATTTTTTACCTTTGCTTTGATTTATTTATGTTAAGTTATTTGTTTATGTAATGATAAGCATGTAAGTGATGCAATTTTAGTTAAGTGTACACAATCTAAGCCTAATTTATTCCCATGTTGTATTCATTCCTAAGAATCAATTTTTTAGCCTATATATTCAATTGTTGAACATATCTTGAAACATTTTTCCATTTACAAAAGTGATATAGGTCACATCCATAATTTTGGAAATGAGCATTGAGAATTTAAAATTCAAAATGAAATTTAGGGCTACTTATTTTTCCTCCACATGGCTATTATGTGTTGACTTAATGCATAAATTTTTTCATTTGACACTCAAAAAGTTATATGAAAAGTGCTAACACCAATTTATTTAGAAAATCTAACAAGCACATGAAATGAACACCTTATAACACACATCACAAAGCCTAAAAGGAATCATCTAGTAGCATTAATATTTTAGGACATATAACAAGACTACTTGTTGTCCTCGATCATGTTCAAAATTGTTGACTTAAAATCATTATCGAGGTTTGACATAAAGGAGGAAATATCCTTGTCATGTGTGAATTCGTAAAACACACAAACTAATTTTTTGTTTAAAGATCAAAAAAATTGAGGCAACCTAAAAGCAAGAATTTGAAAATGACTAGAGATCATATTTGTGGGCTTGATTTCAATTCATGACTCATAGACCATTCCACGGGTGCACATCTGATCTAAAAAATTATGATAAAAATTACTATAATTGTGCTTTTGTGTGCAAGAAAATGTTTTACAACGGAATGCAGATAACTGTTGAGATTGATGAATATCAATCTACCCAAGAACCCTGCATGCAAAACTGCTACGAGAATGAAGACAGAAGATAGAAGAAACAGAAGCTATGGCGGCCGATAGGCCAGAGAATGAAAAAGCATGTT
>MU224537.1:562964-573171 GCA_018584345.1 Thuja plicata | reverse complement strand
GACAACATTAAAGAAGAAATTTTGAAGTTCTAGCTGCGACAAAGAGAATCATAATGGAACCGAGAGACATGCCCGCTACATTGGAGGAGCCACTATCTCAAGGAATATAGGAGTATAGCTCTGCTATATTTCCTCAGCACTCATTATCTTGTTGAATTGGTCATCCAGACTTTATTACATTCTGTCGTGGGCTGTTACATTTCATTTTTCTTCTATGGCGAGATTTAAGTCAGAACTTATCTTCATTGTAATATTGCTATCAGGATTCAACTGTGTAGTTTTTGAGTCAAACTCATTGACCCATAATTCATGAGTGCTAAGTGTTCCATTCATTCTCATGAGAGATGGGTTCATGTGAACCACTACTCATGAATTATGGGTCAATGAGTTTGACTCAAAAACTACACAGTTGAATCCTAATAGCAATATCACAATTTGAATTGCTGTGGAAAAATATCTCCTACTTATCTTCATGCTTTGAATAATCATTGATCCTCTATATAAAGGGATTTGATTGATAGTTTGTAGTTAGTTGGAAAATATATTATTGTTGCATCTTGCGCAACAAGTTACTTTTCCAGTTCTGTGCATTGTTTTTATGTAATCAATTTCTGAAATATAATGAAGTGATTTTGGTTTACATTCTGTGTTAGTAGTTAGCAGAAGCCAACCAAGGGGCCCATTTGGGAGGTGGATTAGATTAGAGTAGATTAGATTTACTTTCAGCATTTACAACATTTCGAGTAGGAGTTTACTATTTCATTCCTGCAGCATTAGATTCATGTATGTTCCTGCAGCACTTGCAAGGATTATTATGCTGAATGTTATGGGTTGATAGAATAGGTTTAAGCTAAGTCTGCAATTTTCAGCATTAATGCCATTAGTAGTCAAGTGTATTTACTTTCCTGCAGCAATAGCGTAGGTCTCTTTCATGCATTTTTCCTTCCTGCAGCATAGGTAGTATGACTCTTTGAGAGACTTAGTGCACATATCATGTTGTGCTATTTCAAGTATACGTCCCTGGGTTGACAATTCAAATGCACTTCATGATAGGAAAAGTAATCCTTAGTTTGAATATACTATTCTTAGGAGAATCTTTGGCATGATTATTAGTACCTATTGTGAGGCGGTTCATTTTTGGCATTGTTGCCTGGGATGGTGTCAAGCTGAGAACCTTATTGAGTCATTTTTTATTTTTAGATAGCTCCTCGCTTTCTAGATCGTAGTTTGCAGTCCTGAACTTGCTTCACAAGTTTGTAAAATTACTTGCATGCATCAGAGAGGAATACGACAAGATGAACATGGTAGATTTATTTCAAAAGAAGTTGAAGAAGTTGAATTACCTTTTATTGATGCAAGTCTTGAATTTCCTGTAGCATCTTCCTTTGAAGCAGCGCATTTTGATTCAGTTGGCCTTTGACCTTTTGCTAAAATTTTGGCCATTTTTCTTGATAATTCTGCTCCAAGTGTACCTATCATTCATAACCCTATGGCTAATGTTCCTTTGCAACAAAAAATCCATCTCCAAGTACCTCCAGTATTGGCACAACCTACATTTACATTTCCTCTACCTAGCCTTATCAACAATGCTAACTTGAAAAGCATACCCACTGCTGCACTCCCAAAGTTCTATGGCCTAATAACTGAAGACACTGACACCTTTCTATTTGAGTTTGACATTCTTTGTTGAAGATTTGACTACAACACTGATGGCCACAAGCTCAAGTTGTTTCCAGAAACATTGAAGGAGTCTGCCCTACGATGATTTATGGGCTTAGGACCTAATGCAACAACCAACTAGGATGAAATGCGGACTCTAACTCTGTAGAAGTACAAAGAGTATTGCGAAGGGGGTGACCCAAGAGGAGATGAAGTTTTCCTAATGTCACAGAAGGAGGATGAAACTTTGGAAGAATATGTTTCACGCTTCTTGTACAACATGTAGAAGAATCCACAACATGTGCTGGAGGAGGATTCACAGAAACTCATTTTCTTGAGAGGAGTAAATGATATCTGTCTGGAAGCACTAGACCTCATGGCTGGAGGAGATATATCTCAATCTTCCTGGGATGACCTTAAGAAAATCTACCTCAATTATTCAGATCAACTATAAAGAAGGGTAGAGGATTTCGGTCTACACTTGCTAAAGGGAACAAATCAGGCATTTCTAAGCTGGAGATCTCAAATCTGCTATCAGATTTCAAGCAAGATATCATTAATGATGTTGCTACACATTTGAATACCATGACTGCTAAGAAGAAACATGCAGATGCTAAAGCACAACTAGCTAAGTACTGTCCTCACTGCCGCAAACAAAAGAAAAATTGTGGATGCAAGCTGGTGGCGAACTTGGAGAACCAACATCTTCCTACTGAGTACATGAAAATAGAAGGAGACGACGATAAAGTGTTCTTTGTTGCTCAATGTCGGCCATGGGCTTCAAGACAAGGTATGCCTAAGGATCCCTTAAAATTTTCTAGTCCTTATAATAATCAATGGCAAAACCAGAATTATCAAAATCCTTCTCAGTATTCCCAACCTACTTGGAATAACCAATGGCCTAACCAACAAAAAAACCAGTGGCCTAACCAACCTCAAAATCAATGGCAGCCACAACAGGGGAATTGGAAACCATATAACCAATGGAGAGGGCCTCCATAGTGACCCAACCAAAATCCTCATTATCCACCCTTACCACCTCTAGTATCTCAACCTGCAATAATACCGCCTCCTGCAGCCACAAGTCCTACTCGAAAGCAAACACAATTACTTTATCAGTCACAACCTAATCCTAACAATAAGAAACAACAACAACCAATGTACGCCACTAATACTCAACAATACCCTACATATGTACTAGAAATATCTGATATCCATTTGAGATCTGGTACTACTTTGCCTGCACCAGAACCTCCTATTATAATAGAAGTTCCAGACATTCGTGCAGCATCAGCACCACTTCCAGAAATTACTTTTCCAAATACTATCCAACCAATTAATATACTAGGTAAAATTGATGTTCACACCTCAGTTAATCCTCCCTTTCCACAAAGGCTTAGCATGGAAAAACCTATACCCCAAGAAGAAACACCATTTGATATCCTTGTGTATCTAAAAAACACACATATCTAGATTATGTTGTTTCAATCTATCAAAGATGTTTCTCTTTATGGGAAAGCCATTAAGGAAGCATGCCTTAAAAATCCCGGATGTAAGATAAAAGATCCTCAAATAGTCCATGTTATAGGTCAAATTGCATATATTATGTTGGGGAAGATTGTCATACCAAAGTACTCTGACCCTGGAATCCCAGTTGTTGATCTTATAATTAATGGCCAGTCTATTAAAAATGATCTAGTTGATTTGGGAGTAGCTATAAATGTTATGACTAAGGATACCATGCATAGGTTGAGTATAGAGGGACTGAGAACCACACCAGCAGTCTTACAACTTGTAGATAGTTCCACTGTAACCCCAGATGGCATCATAGAGGATATATCAGTCACATTGAATTCATGGGAATATCCTGCAGACAATTTGATATTATCACCTAAGGTAAACTTTGCTGGCTATCTAGTTATCCTCGAAAGACCTTGGTTAGCCACAAATAAAGCCAATATTAGTTGCAAATCAGGTAACATGACAATTTAAAATGGCCAAGCAATCAAGAAGCTAGCATTATATCCTCCTTCCCAACCCCAACCAGATTTGAGTACACCTATTTTCCCAGATTTGGGAGATGAAGAAGAAGAGCTAAATTCTGTTGCTCAACTAATGATGTTACACATGCAATCCTTCCTAAAAACACAAGAATAATATGATGTGATTCAAAGTATCCTTAGCAATGAGTGTGTCATAGAAAAAGATATTTCTGGAAGCTCTATTCTACAATTGTGTACCTACGAGGACTGTGTTTTTCTAGAAACCCCTGATGTTATCGATCAATTACTATCCTGTGAGGTAACTACAAGCCCAATCTCTGAAGTGTCAATGCTAGAGATGATAACTACAGTGGAACTTTCTCGTGGTCACAATCTTCATGTTAAGAATAAGTTGCCACCACAACAATTGGCATTATTAACTAAACTCCTGTGTAAGCATGAAAAATATTTTTCTTGGGATTATGGAGACATGACAGGCTTGAACCCAAAGCTCTGCACACATATAATCTACATCAATTAAGGTGGTCTACCACTCTGCCAACCTTAGAGAAGAATTAACCTAGCCTTGAGAAAAATAGTCAACACTGAGTTGCAAAAATTGTTGGATGCTGGTTTTATATATCCAATCCCTGATAGTAAATGGGTATCACCTTTGGTCATAGTGCCTGAAGNAGGGGGGGGGGGGGGTAAATGGAGAATCTATGTAGATTATAGGGAATTGAATAATGCCACAAAGAAAGACAATTTTCTATTGCCATTCATTGATCAAGTTCTAGACACTTTAGCTGGAAAGAACTACTTCTCTTTTCTGGATGGATACAGCGGTTATAACCAGATTAGCATTGCTCCAGAGGATCAGGAGAAGACAACATTTACATGCTCTTGGGGAACATATGCATATTCTGTGTTACCTTTTGGCTTATGTAATGCACTAGCTAATTTCCAAAGAGCAGTAATCAACATTTTTGCTGACATATCACATGATTGCATGGAAATATACATGGACAACTTCACTACATTTGGTGTTACTTTTGAGGAGGCTTTAGAGAACTTGGAAAAAGTGTTGATCAAATGTCAAGAACACAACTTGTCTCTCAACAATGAGAAATGTTTCATGCTGATGCAAGAAGGAGTAGTGCTGGGACATTTCATTTCAGAAGCTAGCATCCAAGTAGACCCTACAATAAATGAGCTAATTCTCACATTGCCAACACCTACTAAGAAAAAAGATGTTAGATCCTTCTTAGGACATGTTGGCTATTATAGGCATTTCATTCAAAACTTTAGTCAAATAGCTACTCCTCTATACACCTTGCTTACAAAAGAGGTCAGGTTTGCATGGACATAAGCTTGTGAAGAATCCTTCCTGCAGCTCAAGTCACTTCTGACAACTGCACTAGTACTTAGGGGGCCTGATCGGTCTTTACCATTCCACATACATACTGATGTTTCTGACTATGTAATAGGTGTTGTCTTAGGACAAAAGTCTAATAACCTTGAAAATGCAATTTACTAGGTCCAAAGTTAAATTACATAGTTACTGAAAAAGAAACACCGGCAGTAGTTTATGCTTTGAATAAATTCCACCATTATGTAATAAGCTATCCTATATTTGTTCATATTGACCATGCAGCAATCAAGTATCTTATGAAGAAACCTGCCATTTCAGGTAGGCTAGCAAGATGGCTTCTTCTTTTGCAGGAATTTGACATAACCATCATTGACAAGCCAGGGAAAGAAAATGAAGTAGATGATTACTTATCCAGACTTCAGAATACTGAAAATGATACTACTATGATAGATGACACATTCCCTAATGATCATTTGTTTCATATTGTTGTTAAGAGTCCATGGTATGTTGATATAGCTAATTACCTTGCAGCTGACAAAATGCCTACACATTTCTCTCTTAAGGACAAAAGAATGCTTGTTGAGAAAAGATTTCAATTATCTTGGATTGACAATACACTATTCTACATTGGTTCAGACCAAGTCAAGAGGTGTGCATGTGAATATGAGACATATGATATCATCCATGCTTGTCATGATGAGCCATGTGGAGGACAGTTTGAAACTAAAAGGACAACTCTGAAGATATTAACAACAGGTTGTTACTAACCCACACTGCATAAAGATGCAACCAATTATACAAGAAAATGTGATAAATGCCAGAGGATGGGTCGTCCAACAAAGTCAGATGAAATGCATTTATACCCACAAGTGGTTGTCACACCATTTGATAAGTGGGGCATGAATTTCATTGGTCATATAGACCCCCCATCTAATGGGAAGTCTTACATTTTGGTGTGCATAGATTATCTAACCAAATGGGTGGAAGTAAAAGCCATGAAGCATGCACGAGATCATAAGGTAGCAAAGTTTTTGTATGAGGAAATATTCACCCGTTATAGTGTGCCAAGAGAGCTTGTAACAAATCAAGGAGCACAATTCACATCCAATCTGATCACAGAACTCATGAAAGAATATAATATCAGACATAAGAAGTCCAGTCCCTACCATCCTCAAGCCAATAGTCAGGCAGAAGTTACTAATGGAGAGATAGAATCAATTCTAACAAAAATAGTTCATCTGTACCGTCGTGGCTGGAGTAGCCGACTCTCAGAAGTAGTTTGGACACACAGAACAACATGGAAGACAACCACAGGGTTCACTCCATTTGAATTACTATATAGGAAGGCAAAAATGTTACCAATTAAATTTGAGCATAAAACATTGTGCACTACTTTGGAGTTAAACCTTGACCTAACAATAGCATGGAAAGACAAATTGCTTCATCTCAACTCCTTGGACGAAATGCAAAAATCTGCATATGCATACTAAGATAGTAAATAAATAGAGGAAGAAGTAGCATGACTCCCATATTAAGAGCAAACAGTTTCAAGTTGGTGATTGGGCATTACTGTATGATTCTAGATTCTAAGAAATACCAAGCAAGATGTAGACAAGATGACTGGGACCATATGAAATAAGCCATGTCTTCACCAATGGAGCAGTCCAATTTACAACTATTGACCTAATACACTTGAAGTTATTGGTCAACGGGCATCAGATTCATCTGTATCATCTGCCCCAAACCAAAGAAGACTTCCTGCAACAATTCAGACATCCAAATCCAAATGAGAAACAGGTAAAACTTCTTATAGTAGAGGGTGCAAACCTTCTTCCTGCAGCTTCATCATAGCATTCCTTCGGACGTGTTCATAATAAAAACTTCATTTCTAAATACAGTTCCATTTATCCATTCACTTTCTATATTCTTCTTTTCACCCCATTTCATTTTTCTACCTTCCATCCACCCATCTTCCACGTCACCACCTCCTTCCATTTCTATGTTTCGAATAAGAGCCACGTCAGCTGATGCATGAAGCCGCCAACATTGTTCCACTCTCGCCACCTTTTTCATGCGTGTGATAATCAAATGACATGTACAACTTTTTAGATTTATTTCCACTTTTAGCACATAGATTTAGGTAATTATATCTAGTACTATAATAAATCTATGATTATGGCATTAAGCCAGTTCCTCACCCCGTGCTAAGTGTGACAAGTGTGGAAAGTTGTCTTAGTTTCATAGGCGGAAGGGAAGTGTATTAAGTTCTAATGTCATTTATAATTGTCCTTGTCATTTCTCATAAAGATTACCCATAAACTCAAATCTGTACTTTGGCCTTGTCTCATTAAGTCCCTTTACTATCTCACACAATTGTCGTACTATTATTCCCAAATTATCCTTTATTTTCAGACTTGATGTGACCAAAAATGACTATAATTAAACTATGTGGCAACTTGCAGTTAGAGTTATAATTTCTTCTGTTAAGCGCCATTATCATTGTTTATGCCTAGAAAAATAGAAAGATTGCAAGAGAAAGGTTCGTAGTTTCAAGAAGAGCAGTTCAAAATTCAAAAGGGAATAAGGTATTCGTCAATTGAAGAGTAGAAGAGTTGAAAGATTGACAAGCTACAGTAAGATACAACAAAAAATTGGAGGCAAATATTTGGAACAAATGGGAGAGCAGCTGTAGTGACATGAGCCAGTGGTTCATGGAATTTTGCTTATAGATGTTGAAGTAGCTAGGAGGTTTAATGCATGTGGTTGGTTGGGTTATTTCTTGAAATTAACAGAATTTGATGAAGAGGTAGCAACTGAATTCATGACTACATTCGAGGAGGGACAAACAAGCGTATGGGGTTTAACAGTTGTCATGATAGAAGAATGAATAGAAGAGGTAACTAGGTTACCAGCAATTGGGGAACATTACCCCAATGAGCATGATGTCGGGTCAGCTCGATCGCAGTTTACTCTTCCAAGTGACCCTCCTTTGGAGATTAACAAGCAAGGGTGCAAATTAATGTCTCTTCCTCCACCATTTAATGAGATGAAAACACACATTATCATGTATTTGACCTATGAGGGAAGATTTTCAAATTTGTATGCACATCATTTCAAGTTACTTAGCTATGTAAGGCACAATATTCTAGTAAATGTTCCTAATTTCTTGTATAACATGCTAAGTATCAATGCTGAGGAAACCCAAAAGGGGAATGCAAATTTTGTCTCTCACAATGCCCTAATCAAACTGCTAGTTGAGAAATACCTTAGGGAAGCCTCTCCTTTGGCATGGTCAAAATTTGTTCAATTTAAAACCTTGCAACCCTAGGTTGAGCCTATTAAGAAACCTATTAATGATAATGCAACACCCTCTGAGCCAGCTATGGAAATAGCCACCCAAGAAATAGAACCCAAAAAAATTCAAGAAAACAGGCCTTCAGCTGCTCCTGAAAGCAATGTCCCTACCCCTATTCAAAAGAAAGGAAAACAAAAATTAGGAGAAGGAACTTTTGTTCCTACAGCCAAACTGCAAAACCCCACTGCTTCGAAAGGAAAGAAAAGAAAATCGGCTCCTGCAGCAGCTACTCCTATATCAGAGAGACCAGAGAAAGCTATCAAGAAAAAGACTGTGGAGGTTGCAGAGACTCCTATACGGAGGAGCCCTAGAATGAGAGGACAACTTCCTAAAGTATCCCCAGAAAGCCAATCTGTTTCTCCTGAACAAGTTGATATAGAACCCCATGTGCAATATGTTCCAGATGATTCCCCAACTTGGCCTGAAATCCCAAACATTTCTCAAAACCTAAATGAGAAATGTGATGATGAACCTACTTTATGTCAAAACTACCCACAAGAGAGTCATCTGAATACCCTAGGAAGCAATGAGGAAGAAGTTAAAATACCTCACCAGTCAACCCACTCATAGAACGCCCTAGTGCCTTATCAGAGAACCTGGTTTACTGGTTACTTCAAGCAGGCATGGAAAGAACAAAGGAGGCAAAACAATAAGATAGAAGAGCGTGGTCCACCCACTTTGCAATCACTTCTCTTTGTCTTATACAATCAATTTGTTTTTAAAACAACCCTATGGAAAGAAGTAAAGTAGAGAATGCAAAGGGTAATAAAAGACCAAAATGAGAAAATAGTAGACCTAAAGGAGCAATTGGCGAAGAAAAAATAGAGAATGGATCATGCCTTAAAGTTGGCTGATCAGATTATCACTTGTAGACCTCCTCCCAAGGTCTATGCAATTTGTTTAAAGGAACAATTCCTTTTGTTTCAATTGATGATGACCTTAAAGTACATAGACTCTGAGTTCAAAATGGCCCAGGAATTCTATGGCATGTATCAAACTCTTCCTTCATGGCAGCAGGACCTACTTTGTGAGTTATACTTGCACAACTTCATTATCCCCAGAGAAACCGAATGGAATCTTTTACTCTATATTGGGGATATACACCTGAGGGCATTAATGTCCTAGATGCATAATGAATCCAACTATGAAAGACAGTTAGAAAACTACAGAGATCAGGAGAAGTCAGAACCATTACCATTAAGAGCTGAAAGCAGCAAACCTGATGTGCTCCTCAGGGATTGGCTCAACCTCACCTATGGAAGTATAAAAGAAGATACTAAGAAGAAAATCTTTACTATCAGGGGAGAGGTCTATGCAGAATATGAGGGGATGTCCTACTTTGTTTTTTAGAGATCCCTGGGTGGTGCCAGAAGCAAGTGGAATAAAGTGCGAGAATCATTCAAGAAATTAGAGCCACACAACCATATTAATCTTGAGGCAGAAATTCACAAAGCACCAAAGTATATCCAGCTAGGCAGGAAGATTAAATGCGAGCTCTGGTGTCCCCTTACAATGCATCCACCTATGCTCCTGTGGCCTCTTTATGATGTCAATGCTACAAGACTTGATCAATTATAGGAGGACTACAAGATGGATGTCTGGGAAAAGACCAGAGGTTTCTACTATACCTTTAAGAGCCGAAGGAGAGAAAAGACAAAGGTCGGAGAGGTCAGAGGAATTGCAAAGAAATGCAATGCTTGAGGACAAGCATTTTACTTGTTGTGGGGCAGATGATGAGACAATAAATTGTCTCTGTTTTATGTTAATCTTTATAATTTGTTTAAAACATTACCAAGACATTTGTGAACTTATAACTATTTGACTTGTGATAAGTACAGT
>MU224537.1:528517-546798 GCA_018584345.1 Thuja plicata | reverse complement strand
AGCATCTATTTTCATGAAGGAGATCCATTGGAGGCCATTGAAGGATTCAAGCTACATAGTGCCCTTTTGGTGATCTCTCCATCCACCTTCTTCTAAGCTTATTCCAAATTCAAGAACCCATTCAAGAATTGGTGTTGGAGATCTATAAGAAAGAGATTGAATACATCTTACCTTTCTACATTCCACATTTTCAAGCATACTTGTGGATCCACGGATTCAAATCCGCCACAAGGACTTTTACAAGCAAGGTGAATTTGAGCATTTACTTTGTCTATTTCTGCAATTTCAATTACATGTATTTGAGGTTAATTCCAAAACTAGGTTTTGACCAAGGCAAACCCCTCTCCCACAAAAACAAACCTCTTTTTCTTGTAGGTACAGGTTTAGAATAGCATATTTGAGACCATATATGGATACCCTTTTCGGTTTTCTTTCGGACGGCGCGAACAGATTCTCTGTTGGACTTGTGCAGGTCAGGGTTGACATTATTGGGTCAGGGTTGACATTTGTGGGTCAAGGTCAACCTTTTTCATAAGATGACATCAAAACGGAAAAATATTTCTAGGTTTCATTCATCTCTGCATTCTGGTTCGGGATCAACTGTCAGTTTTTCCAGAAATAGTCTACAGACCTCAGAAAATAGTATTCTTTGATCTGCAATTTTGGAAGGTTAGTACATTTCTCCTATTTCTTCAATTACTTTCATATATCATATCTATACAATCAATTAACAGAATTTAAGATATCCTTCTTATTATTCTCCTTTCCAAATAGTTGATTCATTTGTGCATTAGCCCTTCCTTTGGGTTGATCAACTTGGTTCTTCTATTTGTGCATTTGGGAATATAAGAGGAGCATCTTATCTTCTCCCTAATCACAATTGCAATACACAATCAATACAATTCAATTAAATGTAAGGTAGGGTTAAGGAAATCAACATACTCTAAGCAAATCAAATAATAATTAACAATCAAACCACCTTATCCCTTTCCAACACCTTACATTTTGGTAACATCTCCATTTTTATATGTTACAATATATATATAATATTTAGCAACACATTTCATAACTAACTACCTATAAATTTGGTGGTTCTAACTGTACTTATCACAAGTTCAAATACTTAAAGGTTCACAAATGTCTTGGTAATGTTTTAAACAAAGTATAAAGATTAACATTAAACAAAGACAATTTATTGTCTCATCATTAGTCATTAAAATTCCACCATTTCGGTTTCACCTCAGGTTCATATGGTCTGGAATTGTCTGGCAACGTGATCAGTTTAATTTCTAGAAGAGTTTTGAGTTCTGATTCGTATGATTCACCTAGAGGAGAGAAGTTAAGATTGCGTTTGACTCAAGGTTTCCCTTTCATGGGATTTCTTATCACTTTTGAAGGAGACTTAGTGGTATTATCAATAGATTTTAGGGACTTTGTGCTACTTGTTAGATTAAAGATTGTTGGTTTCAATTTAGGATCAATATGGTCAACTAATTCGTCATTTACCACGCTTTTATTTTTTTTCCAATACATGTTCTTGTCCTTGGAACTAGAATTATATTTGGTTTCCTTATAAAGGGTGATTTCTCCATTTCTAACAAGCACGTCCTCTATTTTTAGGGCATTTTCCACCACTTTTTCAAAGGTGGGTGGTGTTACTCCAAATGAGCTTTGAAAGTTGTCATTAGTATTCAAGCACTCAAACTAACAATCGGTAACAGAGTCACAGACAGACTAGTCGATATGATCACCGAAGTGCAAAGTTAACCAAGTGCACTGATCATGCACAAATTTAACTGAGTGCAATGATCACCGAACATACAGACTTATCGAGCAGTAGTATACACCAAGCACACAATATACATCGAGATACACAAAGAACACCGAGCACCAAGAGACAATATTTACTGAGTAGACAACGACCACATAAAATTTTTTAATGGCACATCAATCTGGGTAACAAATTTTGGTCGGGATGGATAACAATTTACAATGATCAAGGAGAACATTAATTACGGATTCACAACATTAATTGTTTATATATCCTATGTTTAGATGATCAAGGTAAATTTTGTACACTGTTGATCTTAGGTTTTGTAAGATATTGTAAAACCCTAATTACCTCAAGGAGTTTTATATATGTAATGTTAAGATGTCATTATGAAATGTATGTTGATCAAGTAATGATCAAGTAGCCACTATACTATGGACATCTGAGATCAAACAAGGGTTTTAGGACAAGGACTACATTACAGTATTCAGTTTTCAGAAAAGAGACAAGGCTACCGAGCAATAAAGAAGGTATTATCATTCACAATTAGGTGATAATTTTATTGCACTTAAAGGATCTATATTCACAATATAAATATTTTAACTTGTTCAGATCACACAACTTTGTTACTCTCTGACAATTGTAACAATCCTAAAATCTCCTAACAGATTAGACTTAACCGTCTTTGTATAAATCTCCTAACATAGTGCACACATACTTTGTGTTGCTAAATCCTCACATGAGGTATATCTAATCGATCTTATTGTTACTCCTAAAGGGTAAGGTCACCAAAAGTTATCAATCTTTGTAAGCTTTAACATGCTACTTTATTTACTGCAGTAGTAAAGTTTTGTGGGTTTCATCCCCACCATAGTTTTTACCTTCTAACAGGGGTTTTCTGCGATACCAAAATACTACTGTCATGTGTACTTAAATTTCATGCATGTTTATTGTTTGGATTACATGAATTTATATTTCAGCTATGACATTACATGTTTTTTGAAAGTTATCTACTCAGTTGGTTATAATAAAAGTGTAAAGGGTAAATTTGGATGGTCTTCTAAATAGGGTTTTAACAATGGAGATTTGCATATGAAAGAGACCCTATGCCATATTCAACCATTTAAATTTAATTGTTATGATAAGGAATGTAAAGCTTGGAAACACTTGCAAAGAATAATGGAGTAAAATACCTACCTCACATCATAGAAGATCTGGAAATACCCTTTTTCTAAGGCCTATGTTGAGTTTTTGGAAAATATGAGACCGGATCTGGAACAGAAACGCAGAGAAGGAAAAAACCAAAAAATCTTTTTATGATCTGACATAGTTCTGATTTTGACCCTCAAGTCAATGTCACCATTGACCCAAAATTTCCAATTCCAACCTAGGGAAGAATCAACCTCCAAAATCTCCGATAGAAAATCTATTTTCGGATCCTAATAGTTTTCCAAAAAGGGTATCTGAATCTGCACTCCAACTCGCTGTTCTGAACCTCCAACTCCCAAAACAACACCTACAAATATCTGAAAAAGGGGGTTTTGGGGTGGCTATATAGGTTTTTGCCTTATTCAAACCCCCATTTTGGTGGTTTCCACCTCCATGAATAGTCAAATATAGTAGAATGTATGTGTGTGTGTTGCTCTTAGAAAGAGCTTTGAATGTGTAATGCCAAGATCTAATCCTCTAGATTAAAACCCTAACATGAATTGAAAATGAGAAAGAAATGCATAGATTTGAATATGATAAAGAAAGCATACCAAGTCCTCAAGGCTAAATTATTCCTACCAAACTCACAATCTATATTTTCTACCCCATGATAGTATCTTTTGAATGCTTGAATGTTGAAAATGGTGGATCCAAGAAGAAGGAAGGAAGAACTCTCTCCTACTCCAAAGAAGATCCATATTAGCTTGTCCATAAAATGCTTGTATGTATTAAGGCATCATCATATCTTGTCCTTATATATCATCCTCTTTCTTTCTTGCATCATCATCATGTCATAATCGTAATTGCATCATATCATCTTACAATTTTCTCTCATGAAAGAATGAACGCAAAAGAGAGTGTTTATATAGAGATCTCAATATAGACCTCCTAGGGAAATGCAAGGGACCCAAATTAAAATTTTGACCTTTAATTATGGTTCAATTACAATCACCAACTAAGGATGGGATGTATTAAGTTGAATATTGGAGAAAACACTTCCTCATCTAGACTCGGGGACCTATTTTTAAGTTTAGAACCCCGATAAGCTCCAAATCTGAAAGCGGGGATCAACACTCGACAGAGGTCAAAGTTGACCTCAACCTTGAACTAGGTAAAGGATGACCTCAACCTTGACCTAGGTCAAGGTTGAACTTGATTCTGACCTAGGTCATAATCGACTTCAACCCTGACCTGAGGTTTCAGGCAGGTCACCTTGAGAAATCTGCAGCATTCCTAGGTCAGTCGGGGACCTAAGAAGGTGAGAAAACACACCAGAGTGTTGAGAAGAGGAGAATAGGCCATAAAGGAGGTATGATGAAGATTATGAGAGCCATTACATAGGTTCTACCTAAAAAAAAATCCACAGAGAGGGAAATTAAGGAGGATCCATAGGATCCTAACCCTAGTTTCACCTAGAAATGCAAAATCAAGTGCAGATGCATCCTAAATGCAAATCTAATATGAAAGTGTACTAAAAGAGGGTGATAAACCTACCAAAATGGAAGTGCTTCCATTTTAATATGATACATTTAGCCCCCACTTTATCTTAGATATGACACTACGTGAATATGCAAGCTAAAGTAAGAAAATATCATAAAGTTAAAAGGATATAGCCAAGTCCTCAATGTGGAGATCCTGCAAGCAATTGTTAGTACCCACAACCTGCAGCACACAAGGTTAATGAAAATACATAGAGTACCTAATCCTTACTAGGATGAATTTGAGAAGTGCATAGAGCTCCTTATGCCTCTGCTATTTTGGCTTACTAATTCTGAAAGGTGAAACAAGGTGACAAAGTTAGATCTATACACTAGATATGCAGTTTATTGAAAATTATTTTCCTAAACCAGTTAGAAGGAGTCCAAACCTTCTTAAACTAATTAAAGAGGTTAGGTATCTGAATCACGATTCCAACCCCACTAACGACACTGAAAATGGAGCTACCAAACTGAAGTTATAATGAAAAGAGTGAGTGTCTATCTAAATGCATATAAAGGGAGATTCGAATTTGACCTAGGTAAAGTCAAATGAAACCCTAATTTGTAGGTATAAATAAGAGGAAGAAATACTTACCTTCTTATTCTTACCATTTGTAGAGTTTGGAAAAAGAAGTATAATGTCAAAGAGAGAAGAACTTTGACCGAGCCGCATGGAGGTCCCGAGAGAGTGCCTGGCCAGCGAACATCCACTTCTTGAGGTAGGTTCCTTGTTTTGATATTTGTGATTGAAAGATTCCTATTTTTATAGGGAAGGTTGACCTTGACCCAAAAATTTTAACCCTAACCCAATTATGTTGACCTTAACCCTTTAAGGTTGACCATAACTGGGAAGGTCTCATCCTTTATGGGGATAAGGTTGACCCTGACCCAAAAAGGTTGACCTTGAACTGAAATGGTCGACCTTGACCCAACAAGGTCGACCTTGAACTATTCAAGTGGGTATTATAGTTGTTTGATGATAGAGTACTGATATGATGTTTTTTGTGCTGACAAGATCTTGTTCGTCTCCGAGAGCACCCCTTTGGAGGGCTATTACTTACTGTCAAAGAGAACTTGTCTGAGTTACAGTAGGATGAGATATATCTATTGAGAGATGTGGAATTGTACTGGATATCAGTCCTACCATATATGATATTCCATCGATCCATGATATCAACCATGATAGAGAGGTGGGATGAGGACACTTGTTCCTTCCATCTTCCATTAGGAGAGATCATGATCACACTGGAGGATGTATATAGGATCCTACGACTTCTAGTATGAGGAAACCATGTCAGACTGAGAGTGCAGCGGGGTCCTCCCAAGGTTTTTTCAAATGGGGATTATTGTTTGTGACGAGTACTACAGATGAAGACCCGATCAGATCAGATCACTTTATCAGCCATACTAGCAGGCCTGACACCTTTGGTATGGAGAGTGATGCTATGTATAATCTCTTTGGTTTTAGTACCCAACACAAAGGGTACAATATTCTTAGCACTATTCACCCATCTCATACGTAGGATTGAGAGCGACAAGATTGTTTTCTCATGGGGCCGCAACATGTTAGCCCATCTTTACCATGAGTTGTGTCAGTTAGTGAGATTCTAGCCAGAGAGTCTTACAGTATGCACCTTTCTATAGGTTTGGATGTTAAAGCATTACACATGTACATGACCATAAGGCGTTCTGATGATGGTAGATGCAAGAACACCAAGAGCTTTTGCATACCCACTAGCAGATGTCTAGCAGTACAGGGATATCTTCTTTTGGAGGGTACACTTTGACCATATACCAGGTATTGATGTGATATAGAGACCGTACTATCAGATGAAGTAATGGACAGATAATCAACACCAGTTGAGACACTCACAGTAGCACAAGCTGCTAGAGGGTCCTATTAGTCATGCAAGGATGCCATATTATTATGATAGAGTGATGAGATAGTTTAGTCTAACACAGGGGGTCACCCGAACAGTACCTCGATATGTATACCCGATGAGATACTATCAGAGACTAGAGGCTATACACTGACCTACAATAGCAGATTTTTTAGATAGAGAGAAAAATGAGACTGAGGATACAAAGGTAGCTCCCAATGTATCCTATTTAGGCGTCAGTAGAGACTATATTAGATATTGGAGTCTACAGGGGACCTACCCTATCTTCTCTGATGACTACCCCATAGGTGATCTAGGTATTTTGGAGAGGACCCACCGAGGCGGTGACATACTAGTAGAGGAGGAGGATCAGAGAGACGAGGAGGAGCCCATCTCTGAGGGAGATTGTATGGAGGAGGAGAGAGAAGAGGAGAGAGTAGAGGAAAGAGTAGATGAGGGGGCAGAGGAAAGAATATAGGAGATTCCCCTAGGCAATAGTATAGGTGTAGATGATTGTGTGGTCTGTGTTGCACCATTGAGATCACGATGACCTCCCCATGCACATACAGAGACACCACCTCCTAGACCCAGACATAGTGAGGTTTCTTCTAACTGAGATACTATAAGTAGGACTAGATGTGGTAAAGCTCATACACCAATATAATGCAAATGAACTAACACCAAATTTTGATCTATTTGTTTTAAATGCAATTTGAAAGAACATGCAAGATCTAGCATAAACAATGTAAATCTAACACCAAAAAGAAAGAGTTGTCTATCGCAGGTTCACCAAAATGTAACATATAAAAATGGAGATGTTACCAAAATGTAAGGTGTTGGAAAGGGATAAGGTGGTTTGATTGTTAATTATTATTTGATTTTCTTAGAGTATGTTGATTTCCTTATCCCTACCTTACATTTAATTGAATTGTATTGATTGTGTATTGCAATTATGATTACGGAGAAGATAAGATGCTCCTCTTCTATTCCCAAATGCACAAATGGAAGATCCAAGTTGATCAACCCAAAGGAAGGGCTAATGCACAAATGAATCAACTATTGGGAAATGAGAATAACAAGAAGGATATCTTAAATTCTGTTAATTGATTGTATAGATATGATCTATGACAGTAATTGAAGAAATAGGAGAAATGTACCAACCTTACAAAATTGCGGATCAAAGAATGCTGTTTTCTGAGGTCTATAGATTATTTCTGGAAAAATTGACAGTTGATCCCGAACTAGAACACAGAGATGAACAAAACCCATAAATAGTTTTCCATTCTGATGTCATCTTATGAAAAAGTTTGACCTTGACCCACAAATGTCAACCCCGACCCAATAATGTTGACCCTAACCTGCACAGGTCCGACAGAGAATCTATTTGTGCCGTCTGAAAGAAAGCCAAAAAGGGTATCCATATCTGGTCTCAAATCTGATATTCTAAACCTGTACCTACAAAAAAAAGAGGTTTGTTTGTTGCGGGGGAGGGGTTTGCCTTGGTCAAACCCCAGTTTTGGAATTAACCTCAAATATATGTAATTGAAATTGCAGAAATAGACAAAGTAAATGCTCAAATTCACCTTGCTTGTAAAAGTCCTTGTGGAAAATTTGAATCTGTGGATCCACAAGTATGCTTCAAAATGTGGAATGTAGAAAGGTGGGATGTCTTCAATCTCTTTCTTGTAGATCTCCAACACCAAGTCTTGAGTGGGTTCTTGAATTTAGAATAAGCTTAGAAGAAGGTGGATGGAGAGATCACCAAAAGGGCACTATGTAGCTTGAATCCTTCAATGGCCTTCAATGGATCTCCTTCATGAAAATAGATGCTTGAATGGATGAATGCTTGCTTGAAATCTTTCTCCTTAGCTTGCTTGAATCACCCTTGAAGATGGTTTTGAGAATGCTTGATCACCATTAGAAGACTTAGAGAAAATGAAGGGAGAAAGGCACCCTTTTATATGAAACTAGGGCACAATCTTCTAAGGAGGCTAACATAGGAGAATTAAATTTCCACTAAAGCCTTTACCCCTAGGAGATGACCTGTATTAAATATAATGTAGGAATCGACACTTCGAAACCTGAAACAACTGACCCAGAAGTGGGAAAATACTTTTTGCAATAGCCGACATCCAAAACTATGAGACCCTGGGTCAAGGTCGAGGTCGACCTTGACCTAGGTCAGGGTCGAGGTAAACCTTGACCTAGGTTAGGGTCGAGGTCAAAATAGACCTAAAAGGTCAACCCTGACCCTGAATCCTAGAATCACCAGTCTACAGTTTAGAATGCAGAAATAAGGAAAAACAGGAGTGGAAAGAAGGACAAAACAGGGGGGAAAGCCATGTCAAGATCAGGAACCCATTCAAGGCACTTGTCATGACCCCAAACCACTCACTCGGAAGGCTAAACAAGTCTAAAATGGAAGTGCTTCCATTTTATGACTATACATATATATTGCAGTACTTCATATAACTATTTGAATGTGTGTTCTAATATTTGTATTGAGTTGATTAGTTGACTTGTATATATTTTCATGCTACTAACCCGCCAAGAAAAAGGAGAAGCTTGAGAGTGGGTCAAAAACATTAAAGAAGAAACATTGAAGTCCCAACTTCGACGGGGAAAATCATTATGGCACTGAGAGACATGCCCACTACATTGGAGGAGCCACCATCTCAGGGAATATAGGAATATAGCTCTGCTATATTTCCTCAGTGCTCAATATCATGTTGAATCGGTCACCCAAAATTTATTACATTTTGTTGTGGGTTGTTACATTTCATTTTTCTTCAATGCTTAGATTTAGTCAGAACGTATCTCTATGCTTTGAATAAGTGTCAATCCTCTATATAAAGGGATTTTATTGTTATTCTATAATTAGTTGAAAATATATTATTGTTGTATTTGCAGAGAAAAGTTACTCATTCTGGTTTTCATGCATTGTTCCATTATGATGTAATCAGTCTCTAAGAATATAATGAAGGAGTAATTTTGTGTTATATTTGGTTTTAGTAGTTAGCAGAATCCAACCAAGGGGGCCCACTTGGAAGGTGGATTAGATTAGACTAGGTTAAAGTTGCTTTCATTATTTGCAGTGTTTTAAGTAGAGTTTACTATTTTTCTCCTATAGCATTGTAACTTATGTAAGTTCCTACAACACCTGCAAGGATAATTGTAATGAATGATTTAGGTTGATAGAATAGGTTTAAGTTGAGTTTACAGTTTTCAACATTAATTTCATTAAGTAGTTAAGTGTGTTTACTTTCCTGCAGCAATAGCGTAGGTCTATTTCATGCATTTTTCCTTCCTGCAACATAAGTGATATGACTCTTTGAGAGATTTATTGCACAAATCATTCTGTCCCATTTCAAGTATACATCCCTAGGTTGACAATTTAAATTCACTTCATGATAGGAAAAGTAATTCTTGTATGCACCCTAAAATGGTCGCCTAGACTATGGGCCCCATTTATCAAATTCCTGAATCAATGCTTTGCAACATTTTTAATTCAAATCAATTTCCTTGATCAAATTGTAATTAATTCAATTATTTCAATATTTCCTAAGGTTTGATCATTTTTATTTAATTAAAAGATTTAATCTCCCTTTTAATTAAATTAAATTTATATTATTTAATTAAATTAAATTTCTCCCTTTTAATTAAATAAGATTCATCTTATTTAATTAAATTAAATTCCTCCCATTTAATTAAATAAAATTCTTCTAATTTATTTAATTATAAAGAAAATCCCTCTTTTAATTAAATAAATAAAAATCCCCACTTAAAGCACTTTATTTGCTGAAAAAGGAAATAAATTAAACAAAAATTAAATAAAATCCATTTTTCTTCACATCCTCCTAAGTGGTGGGCTTTTTGCCTCTTAATCATAGCCTTTGTTTTTTTGTCTCTTAATCTCAACCGTTCACTTTCCTTTAAAAGGAGACCTCTCCTTCTCATTCATATATCATCTTTTTCATAGTATTCTTATGCTGCAGGTTTGGAGAGCAATTTTGGAGGAGGATTTGAGCACTCAAACTTGGATATTGCAACTTCTCTCTTCTTGCCTTCTTCTTGCATCCATGGCTATTCATGTAGATTAGATTCATGTTTCCTTTTATAGATTAATCTTGCATCCATATTTCCTTTCATAGAATAATCATGCATTTTTATCAATTAGATTAATTTCCTTTCATGCATTGCAATCATATAGAGTAGATCTCATTTTCATGCATTGAATCTCTCATTTCATGGTGTACTTGCATGAGCACAACTAGGTCAATCTGAGGGCCTCCATTACAAACCTTTGCACTCCACAACTAGAGAGATATGAGTCGATATTTGAGGCCTCATTCTTGAGCAACCTTGGATGGAATGATTCATAGAAGTGTGTCAACATTTTAGCACACATTTTTGGCGCCCACCGTGGGGCAAAAGATTCATTTTCTGTCACTTTAGCTATTTTTCGTCATTTATTTTTAGATTTTCGTATTCCGTCTTTTTTGTACTTGCTATTTTTTTTCTGCAGGGAAGTCTCGCGCGACATTTTGCAGGTTCCTAGGTGATATTTTTCCGATTCTATGTTTTCTCGCGTGGTACCGTGTGAATCTTCACGCGACACTGTGTGAATCTTCACGCGACACTGTGTGAATTCTCGCGTGAGATCTGGCATCAGGCTGTGATCTAATATTTTCTCTGTTCCTGTACTTCTTTGCATGGGCCTATGTACTTCTTCGCGCGGCTGAGCACTTCCTCACACGGCTCTGAGCGAATCCTCGCGCGAGATCCCGCACCAGAGATCTATTTTTTATTTGCTATATTTTATATCTTTTTTTTTGTGCTAACCACTAATGTTTACTATTTCTGGTGGTTTGTGATTTTCTGTTGCTGATTTGGACTTGCTTGGATAAACAAAAAAGCCATTTGCGTTGCATTGGATTTGAGGTATTTTGTTGATCTCTATAACATTTGGATTTTGGAAATAAAATGAACATCTCGTGTGTTTAGCTTGAGTGTTTCTTGCTTTCATAGATCACATTTCCAATTGGTGCTCTAAAAAATGGACCTAGATTTGCTTTTTTGCATATATGTTTCACATAGTAATTAGGTCCTATGAACACTATTTGTGGTGATCTTGAGAGTGTGGGCTTCATTTGATTGTCTTACATGAAAAGCTCTTCTTGACGATAGATCCCCTTGTAGGTAGGGAAGGATTTGTTTTTATCTCATTGGTCAACTTGGTTTGGGCTTCAACTTTTGGTGATACTTTCTCTCTTTGGGGAGATTGGTGTCATTTGTTGTTGTGTGAACCTTGAATGAGGTGATTTCAAATTAGTGGGTCAATTAATCATGTTTGCTATGTTTTGGTGAGGTAAGAGGCTAGAGGATTATGCTCTTTTCCCTTTTGGGAGAATCAGAAACTTGGAACTCTTGAATCTAAACTAAGTCCCCATGTGGTCCATATTGTGAGTCTTCCTTGTTAGAGAGGGTTAACCGTAGTGGACATTCCCTTTATTGGGTAAACCATGTGGATGAAACCTCAAGCAGTAATAGCCATTTTTTCCATGGTAGCAACAACCGCTATTTAAATGTCCTTGTGGAAGAAATCTCCACATGTGTAGTTTCTTATGGGTTGTCAGATCTCCTCAGCAGCTCTCGATTGATTAAATTCTCGGACTGTGTCAAAACCTTGGTGCGCCGGGATTGGATTTTACACACTTGAGATTGCAAAAGTTGCAGACTCAAACCATTACTAAGAACCATAGTACAATTAACTTTTTCTTTTCTAGGACTATGTGCATGATTGGAAATTTTTTTGAGAACATACACAAGTAAAATTCTTACAAAGTAGAAATACTATGACACTATCCATGTTCATGTGCAAGGTTGCTTTGTCCCTTGCTCATTGTTTGAAGACAATTGTTTGCTTGAACTCCCTGATTGCTGTCTTGTGTGCCTGATTAATGATAAAATCTGTTAATGCATCTAGCTGGTCAATTAAAATGAACAAATTTGAGTTCCTGAGTGATAAAAACTTCAATAGATCTCCCCAAAAGTGCTATGATATGTTGATCAATATCCAAATGAACGTAAATGGTATCAATTTGCACAAAATGACTCTTGGTCTTCTTTCTTCCACATCTCCCATGTCTTCCTAGTCTTCCATTTCCATCCTTTCTCTTCTTCTTTCATGTTTCTTCCTCTTCTTCCTAAGATCTTCATGTATTCTTGTTTCTTTACCTCTTATTATCTAGTCTATATTCTTCTATTTTCATCTCTTCTTGATTCCTCCTCTTCTAGAACCATGGATTTCCACTATCTTCTTAAGGAATGTCTTGACAACAGATGATCTCAAACTCATTGATCAATTCATAACATATTGTTCCTCCAATGATCCTTCTAGACGTTACATGAGTGATGAATCCATAGAAAAAATAAGACAAAAATTGATTGAATCAGATGTCTTTGCAAGAATCATGTACACGATCATGTTACGATCTCCTTCTTCCAAACATCTTTCATCTTCTAAGTCTTCTCATCATTCCTCATCATTTAAGTCTTCTTCTTCCACTAGGTCTTCACTTTCCTCTTCTTCACGATCTTGTTCTTCTTCTACTTCTCCCAAGAGTCTTACTTCTCTTCAAAATGCATACCATAATGAGCAACGTGATAATCCTTGTGATACCTCTTCCATGAAGAGTGACTCTGATGATCCTATTTATTATGACTATGATGACTATGATGACTATGATGATGGACAATGTAGTGATACCTATGACACCTCTATTCCTAAGAGTCCCCCTCATCGTGTGCTTATTCTTACTGGTAATGGGTGTTCCCATTTGAGAGATTGTGATGGTGATCCATATGATTCTGATTTTGAAAGAGACTTTGATGAGTTTTGTGAACAATACCTCTTTGATGCTTCTATTGAGGAAGAAAAAATTCACCACGCTGATTTTAAACGGAAATATCATAAGAGTTTCTCCTCTAAGGATTCTCATGCTGAAAATAAAGATTGCACTCTCAAGCAAGATCATGTTAATGATGAACCGTTGTTTTGTGATGATTCCCTTCCATCCTCTACTTCCTCCAATACCCATACATCTCCTAATTTTTCCAAGCTTTCCAAATCTTTCACAAATCCTTCATCCAATAGAAGTCCTAATGCTTTTCATGTCATTCCCTATAGTTATCCTCAAGGGCTACCTCTTAAAGAAACTCAAGCTAGCCTTCACTTGGCTGCAAATACTTTCAATAATGCTAAACCTAAAGAGCCTAAGCTTTTATATACTATAATTCCTACTTTAGCTAATCCTTCCCCATCTCTTCCCAAGTCTCCCATACAATTCCAACATGCTTCCTTGTCCTTAGAAGTGGTTCCATGTCAAGAGGACTCTAAAAATGATAAAGAAAAGAACATAAAGAAAGATCAAGATCAAGATCAAGAAACCTCCATGTCATCCAATCCTTTTCATGATGTCTCTTATTTGTTTCATGGTTCTTTTGATCCCTTACACCCTTTCTCATTCATTCCACCATGTCTTAAGTCTTCTCTTAAGAAAGATCAAGTTACTACTTACACCGTTGAGCTTATTAGCAATCAAAATAACCTTACCCCACTTACGCTTTCCAAAGATGATACTTCCATTGAGGTTATTAAAAATGGTATTGTTACTTCCAATGTTGAGCCTATTGAAAATCAAGAGAAAAATTATGCGCTTATTCTATCCAAAGATCCTTGTCAAGATCAAATTCTTCCATCTTCTTGTTCTACCACTCCATGTTCGCTTCCACTTTCTACTCTTCCTAAGTCTTTCCAAGCTTCAAAAAATCCTATCAAAGAAGGTTCTCCTATTCAAGATGTTCACGATCCTATTGAAAATCCTAATGCTCACTCTAAAGATGCTGATGTCCTTGGTTATCATATACATGCCAATGAACTTATTGATTATCCTTTTGCATCTTCTATGTCCATCCTTGGACCTCCTCCACCAATACTAAGGGCTTCATACTTTCCTTCCATCTTGGGTCCTTATGTCCCTTCACTTTCCCCTCCTAACTCTCCTAATTTTCCATCCATATTAGGTCCTTACGTCCCTCCATCTCCTATCTTTCCTTAAGATCAACATAGATGCATACCCTTGAATCCTTTTCATCCATCCACCCATCTAAACTAGTCACATTCTTCTTCTTCCTCCACAAGTCCCAAGTCTTTTGGAAGAAACTTGAATTTTCAATACAAGAAAAAGAAGCAATACAAGAATCCATCTAAAAAATAAGATCACCATGTTTCCTCTAATCGACATGGGGGCATAAAGTCAAAAGAGATATCTAAGAAGAAAACTACAAGACAAGTATGGATTGCAAAATCCACCATTGAAGATATTCTCTCTAAATCATCAAAAATAAATGAAAAGCCTACGACTATATGGATTCCAAAGTCTCTCTTGAAAGAGTCTCATGTTGAGAAACAAGTGAAGTTGACATTCAAGCTTCCAAAGGCTTCCACTTCATCTTCTTCCAAAAACATTCTTTCATTCCATGCGCCTAAACCACAACCTCTGTTATCCATTCACCATATTCCTTCACGTATTCCTTTACTCACATTTCCTCCATCCTCTTGCCACCCTTCAAGGTGTGTATTGACATTGATCTTGCCTTCCTTTCTATCTACCCTTTCACAATCCTTCCATTCACTATCCTTCTACCTTCTATGCTTTTTCCTCATTTGTCTATTCCTCCTATCTTCTAACCTCACTTGCTTTTCATAAAACCTTATCCCCCATTTTTTCTCTTTCATCTTCTTTTCCCTATCAACATCTTTGAGCATATCATTTTGAATCCTTGGAATATCATGGTTTATCCTTTCGAGGAGTATTATCTAAAAAGCTTGCCTTCTTCCAAAAAATTAAAAAATAAAAAATAAAAGAAAAGAAAAAAAATTAAAAAATAAAAAAAAATTAAAGAGAAATAATTTCGTCCTATGGCAAAAACCACTCCCTTGTGGTGCCTTGGATAGGTACCATGATGAAAACTTGGCAATCAGGCATCATGCATAGTTCTTCTACATCTTTCATCCATTCTATATTCACTCTTTGATCTTGACAATGTTGATCTATACACAAACATTTGGGCTATCTTGTGAGCTATCTTACGATGATCTTACTTTCATTCCTTTCATATTTTCATCTCTATCTTCCTCCATTCATTTTCACCCATCGCTATCCTTTTCCCCTTTGGTCTTGATCTAATAAAAAAAGAGAAAGCCTCTTGACATATCTACTCCTTTGGACTGCATCCTTTCTTGCTCTTGCATTACGCTTTTGTGACTTATCCTATGTTGGCCTTTCATTGCTTGTCCAAATTTGTTTTACATGATGTTTCTTTTTCCCTAGCTTGGGCACTCTTGAAGAGTTTGCCTTTGAGGATTTCTTCCCTTCATTCTCTTTCATTCTCCTATATTCTCCTGTCTTCCATCTCTTCCACCAGCTTGCTAATCCCTCTTGTCCTCCACCTTGCTAAACATTGGGACTGCACAATGTGATCTTGCTTGGGAGTTTGATGCCCATTCTGTTTGGGGGTATCCTTTGTACATAATTATTGATCCTGAAAAAATCCAAAAAAATGATATATTGTCAAAAATTCTAAAAATCAGAAGATGTCCTGAAAAAATGATCATCTTAGTGAAAACCTAGAAATAGGTGCTTTGATGTATCTCAAAAAAAATTATATATTTCAAAAATACAAAAAATTAAAAAAATTAAAAAAAAAAGTGCCTTGGTAAAAACCTGGAAACAGGCGCCTTGGTAGCAAAAATAAAAAATAAAAAAGTCCTGAAAAAAAGAAGAAAAAAATGAAAAAAATGAAAGAGAAAAAATTGTAATAAAATCCAAGTGGTGAAAACCTGGAAATGGGCACTACTTGAGGCCTTTGCACCCTTATTTCTTAGCGCGTGTCCGTGACACTTAGCCTTTCTCCATCATGCCTTGTCCTTGTTACCTTGGTCTGGAATTGGTCTTTGTCTTTGTCTTGGGGGCATATTTGTGTTAGCTTTGGTCTCTTGGATGCGTTAGTCTTTAAGACATCTCACAAATGATGTTTTTCAACACCACCCCAACTGTATTTTTCAATACAACCCTTGGCATTGAGTGTTTTTCAACACTTATCGGTTTGGTCTTCCCAGTTTTGTCATGTGATCTTACCTGCTTGCAAGCATTCAATCCTTATCCTTGGAACTCAGTATCAATTAACACACTTAATTTTTTAAATACAACACTTAATGCTTGAGCTATGTCATCATCTTTTCTTTGTGTGTTGAATGTTATTGCCTATCGTTGAGTGTCCTTGTCTAATAAGTCTCTCCGGCATGCATAGCTAGAGGACTTGGGGCATGGAACATATTTTTATTTGCTTCCTGCTTTATGCTTCACTATTTTTGCACAACCGTTCTGTTGGTCATCCTGGCCTATATGCCTTGATGCGAGCATGGTTTTGCTATATGAAATTGGGTAAGCTAACATCACAGTCATCTTAACCTTTATGTCTTTGATGCTTATGTTAGAATCTTTCGACATTCCAATCCGATATAAATCACATTCATATCTTCATAGTTGCACTTGTGACTAGCGATGATTGTGTGATTTTCTAATGTCCGTTAAGAATGGCCCAATGATGAAAATAAGTTCCTTAACATTCTCTAATGAATGATGAACACAAAGTCCTATGTTACATTTGCTCTATTGCAAGTACACCTTTGTATTTTCATGTAGCTTGCATTGTTAGACCTCATGTTAATTTGCATTTTTAGGCTAAATTATGAGTTTGAGAGGGTTTCCTTCATCTTTCTTATGGACTTTTAATCAACTGTGATCATGTTCTGATCTTTATTTCCTTATCTTCTTTCGTGATCTCAATCAAAATTTTCTATCTTAAACAGTTGATTGATTTTGGGGCATTCTCTTTCCTAAGACAAATTCTCTTTCTTCTCTCCATTTCTTTCCACCTCTTCCAAACTTCTATCTTCCATTCGCTTTCACCCCACTTCTTCTTCTTCTTCTCTTCTAATTCAACCTTGGGGCATAATCTTCAGTGCTTAATGATCTACCTTGGTTCTGTGATCCTTATATCTTTCATCTTACATCAAGAACCTTATCTTTAGTTCAATTTGATCAAGTTTATCAATTTGTTATTTCTCCTCTATCTCATTTTGATTTCGATCACGAGGGGGCAGTACCTATCAAACTTTAATCTTTGATTCAACTTTATCAATCCTATCATTTGTTCCGCTTGGGGAAACCTTGCTTGAGATTCTTATCTCGGACATGTCAATTACTTATTTACAACGGTGTTGACCTTGTCTTATTTTGCAATCAACTTATCTTTGTTCTGATGTCAATTACTTATTTACAACGGTGTTGATGTCTGTGTTGTTTTGTGATCCCAAATCAATCTCACACTTCAACTGCATTCTTTGACTACATGTGTTCTCAGAATAATCACACATTAGTCAAAGAGGGGCAAATGTATGCACCCTAAAATGGTTGCCTAGACTATGCGCCCCATTTATCATTTTATCAATTTATCAAATTCCTGAATCAATGCTTTGCAACATTTTTAATTCAAATCAATTTCCTTGATCAAATTGTAATTAATTCAATTATTTCAATATTTTCTAAGGTTTGATCATTTTTATCTAATTAAAATATTTAATCTCCCTTTTAATTAAATAAAATTCATCTTATTTAATTAAATTAAATTTCTCCCTTTTAATTAAATAAGATTCATCTTATTTAATTAAATTAAATTCCTCTCATTTGATTAAATAAAATTCTTCTAATTTATTTAATTATAAAGAAAACCCCTCTTTTAATTAAATAAATAAAAATCCCCACTTAAAGCACTTTATTTGTTGAAAAAGGAAATAAATTAAATAAAAATTAAATA
>MU224537.1:516560-528467 GCA_018584345.1 Thuja plicata | reverse complement strand
AAATAAAATTCTTCTAATTTATTTAATTATAAAGAAAACCCCTCTTTTAATTAAATAAATAAAAATCCCCACTTAAAGCACTTTATTTGTTGAAAAAGGAAATAAATTAAATAAAAATTAAATAAAATCCATTTTTCTTCACATCCTCCTAAGTGGTGGGCTTTTTGCCTCTTAATCATAGCCTTAATTTTTTTGCCTCTTAATCTCAACCGTTCACTTTCCTTTAAAATGAGACCTCTCCTTCTCATTCATATATCATATTTTTCATAGTATTGTTATGCTATAGGTTTGGAGAGCAATTTTGGAGGAGGATTTGAGCACTCAAGCTTGGATATTGCAACTTCTCTCTTCTTGTCTTCTTCTTGCATCCATGGCTATTCATGTAGATTAGATTCATGTTTCCTTTTATAGATTAATCTTGCATCCATATTTCCTTTCATAGAATAATCATGCACTGTTATCATTTAGATTATTTTCCTTTCATGCATTGCAATCATATAGAGTAGATCTCATTTTCATGCATTGAATCTCTCATTTCATGGTGTACTTGCATGGGCACAACTAGGTCAATCTGAGGGCCTCCATTACAAACCTTTGCACTCTATGACTAGAGAGCTACAAGTCGATATTTGTGGCCTCATTCTTGAGCAACCTTGGATGGAATGATTCATAGAAGTGTGTCAACATTTTAGCACACAATTCTTAGTTTGAATACACTATTCCTAGGAGAGGCTTTGGCATGATTATTATTACCTATTGTGGGGATGTCCAACTACTATGAATTCTATAGGAATAAGGGACACACGATTGAGAACTGTATGAGACTCAAACATGAGATATAAGATCTCATTGACAGTGAAACAATTATGGTCGATAATCATGCCACGAACTCTAATCATAAAGCATTTAAAAATCCCTTGCCTAAATATGAGAAAGAGGAAACCTCCAAAGAAGGTTCCAGAATCAGTCACACATATGACACCAATGATGATAATGTCATACATATGCTTGATCCAACCCCTTCTAAATACTGCAATGTCATTATCATCAAGAAATATGAAAAGGATTCTAGAGCGGCTAACGTTGTGACCCGTGCACAAGAAAAGGTCACCCTAAGAGGAGATGGACCTTCCAACTCTTCTGCATTTGGTAATCAATCAACATCAACAAAAAAATCCACATAAACAAACAAACAACCAGTTATAATCACATCTAAGTCATCAAATTCCAAACAACTGACTTCATCTCATGTTGCTGACTAGAACATTATCGAACAATTTCAAAGAACGAATGCTCAAATATCAATTTTTAAACTGCTCAAAATCTCTCCAGCTCAAAGAGAGATTCTAGATAAATCCTTGTCAACTGCTAATGTCCCTAAGGAATTGGACTTAGATTGGTTTCAATCCATGGTGGGTCACTTGGCCTCACCCCACTATCTTTGAGTCACCCTCATAATTTACCCCTACACATTGAAGTCATGATCCACAAGCGTCGAGTCAAATAAGTATTGATAGATGGAGGCATAGGGTTGAACATCTATACCTATAATTTGATAGAATAATTGTTCTTTTAAGAGCATGACATTGATACCAAGAAGAAGATAACAATAAAGGCATATGATGAGAAAGGGAGATCTTCCAAAGGTCTTGTACGTCTACCTATCAGAGTGGATCCTATAGAAAGAGAAGTCACATGTCAAGTGTTGGATCTTCCACTTTCATACAAAATTTTGTTAGGAAGACCATGGATCCATGAGATGCAAGATGTCTCATCCACTTACCACTAGTGCATCAAGTTCCCTTTCAACGATGTTGAAGTAACCATTCTTGCATATGCTAGTTTTGCTTGCAATGCGCTAAAGCCATCAATTGATACTCTTATCCCACACAACAGATAATCTTCTACCTCTGAGATAGCTAGAGATAAAATAAGAGAAATGGAATAGAAGCTTAAAATCAAAGACATAGGGATGGGTGGATACATGAGAGAACTTGTTCTATCGCTAACATCTCTTCCCCCATCACCCAAATATTATGGGATACCTTCTAGAGAAATAAAACCATCAACTAACCAACCAAAGTAGTCTATGATGATAACTTTATTCAAGAAAATGTACCACTTGAAGATGAAAATGAAGAGAAAGCTACCCTATAATGGTTGTAAAGAGAATCTCAAGGTAATGAGGTTAAACATTGTGAGATATCTCCTAATAAATATGGAAAGGGATACAAGTTATTTTAGGTATGGGTTATCTAGGGAAAGGCCCTATAGGGTCTAATCAAAATGGTCTCATATAACCCATAGAACTCAAGTATAGAAGTTCTAAAGATACAACTAACTTGGGCTTCTTATTAGCTAAGGAAATGCAAAATAAAGACACACCCCCTGTAAATGGGATGAATCTAAATAAGAGGATGAATATCCTTTTCCTATTCCTCCATGTGATCTATCTCTTCTTAATTGGGATGAAGAACAAAATCCCCAGATTAATGTTGCTGAACAAATTCAGGAAGACCAAAAAATTATTCCTGATCAAACAAATTAAGGCTTCAACCTCTCAGCAATCTCCTCATACAAAGGAACAAGACATGACCATAGAAGAATTTATGGGAAGGACCCATCCTAATTTGGGTCAAAGGGTAGAATTTACTCATGTCTTAGACATGGTCAACCAAAATGAAATAAACTCTTATGAGTATGAATTTGAAATTTTATATGAAGAAAATCTAGATAAAGAGGTCGACACAGTACAACAATACACAACCAAAATCAAGGTAGGTGAAAGCTCAGGGATTAGGTGTGACCAGTTAGATCCTCAAATCTTTGACATGCGCTTTGATAATTTCATTAGGGCCCTTACCAATTTGAACACATCTATATAGGGTACTAGTTTAGGACTCTACTTAACAATCTAAGTCTGTGATGAACATACTATGAACACCCTGGAACCTATTGAATCCTTGCCACTCATGTATCCTGAACTCATTGATTTGGATTTGCAAGAACAACCCATGACCATGCCTACATTTCCCAATGAGTATTCCTTAGCCTTCTATATTAACATTATTAAACCACTCACCTCGTCCACCAATGAACCAAGTGTGAACATGACTATGATGACATGCAACTGATTGAATGTTTGATAATGTTAAGTTGAAGATAATTCAAAGAATTAAATCAGTTAATGGTTTGTATTGTCATTGATGTCAACTTGATATCATCTATACAGTCATGTACATTATGCCAAGACTTTAGAGAATCAATAGAATAAAGGTTATGCTTTCAGCAATGCATAAATGTCAATTGTTCACTAAGTGATAGATAACACCGATGGAGTGCACACCATTGGTAAAGGCAAAGAAGAAAAGTCACAGTAATACCCGATGAGAAGAAGACAGTGTTTCCCAATGAAGCAAAACTGCAGGATGCCTGACGAGCTGAAAATAGAGTTGCCCGACGAGCTGAAAATAGAGTTGCCCGACGAGTAAAATCTAATGATGCCTAACAGACGGAGATCCCAAAGATAACTAGAGTCATGCCGATGGAACTATTAGTTGTCACCGACAACTAACTGAAGAATTGATCGATGGAATAGAGAATTCAAAAAATGAAAAAATATCTAGCTGGCAAGAGCTAAAGATAGACTTAATTGGTTATTTTCTTTGTTTTATTCGACCAGAGTTAAGTAATTGATTTAAAGAAGATTTGTACAGTTGGAAAGAAGATAACTATGAGATAAATCAGGAGTTATGCTTTAAATCAAATTGGCTGGATTATTTTTCATGCCAAGAATCAAGAATCAAGAAATAGTGAATATCATGTCTATATAAGAGACAAGCTTAATTCATTTTCATAACAACACATTCATGGAAAGGGGATGAAGGGGAGTGAATGAAAAGAGGATGCTGAAGAGAAACTGATGAAGAAGAACTTCATACAGTCCTGATCAATCAAGCTGAAGGAGAGCTAAAGAATTATGCAGACACCGACGAACAATGAAGCACAACATCACAGAGCAGAAAGTGTGGAGCACAAAGAATTTAATTGATACATTGATTAGAGAGGTAATGTACTTAAATAGATCTAAAAATATGTAATTCAAAGTTGCATTAGAAATAGGTCATAATGTTTCAGTTTAACCATTGAAGCATCAAGTCTCTTAACAAAGCAGGACTTAACAGTCTTCTATATATTGAGGTACATCCCAAGGAGTGCCAAAAAGGTTGATTCATGAAAGTAGCATTGGACTTGCTCGATACCTATTGAGAGTCTAAGAAGAAGGTTTATTCAAGGATGGTAGCAATAGATGTCTGATACTAAGTGACAACCTCTATGTATAAAATCCTCTAACAAGGTCGCACTTAACAATGTGTTTGTAACCTTTAATAGGGTTGGCTCCTAACAAGGCTCACTTCAGAAGAGTGAAAATTTCGGGTACCTGTCCCAGTGGTTTTTCCCTTAACAGGGTTTCCACATTAAAAATTCATGTGTTATGTGTGTATGATTCATTTCTTTATTGTTTTGTATTTGACATAGTTAACACTGGGTTGATCCGTATATTTTGCTTATTTAGTGAGTTTTGGTAAATAGTTATACTGCTTATCGATAATCAAGGAGAATAAGGACAGACAAGGAAAACTGACAGACAGTTAATCATTATAATTATTTCATGGCATGCATCTTGTAGGGACTTAATAATGTGAGGTTTATTTGATTGGTGGTTAATGTTTGAAGGATAAAATTTTGAGGCCACTGATTCACCCCCCCTCTCTCAGTTATTACTAATAGACTGAAGCAGATATCAAGTACCTTAGTTAGAAAATAAAAAATGAAAATAAACAAATGTTCTGAAGGTGAAAACCAAATTATGGTGGTTTCAGAACAAAAAATAGTACAAAGAAAAGATGCATCCAACGGTGAAAACCTCTCCGAGGCACTAAAGGATGGGGTACTTGATATCTTTCTAAGTCACTTCCAGGAGTAATCATTAGTATTGATATAACCAATGCAAGCTGTGAATATTAGAACTGAAGAGAATCCACATATAGTCCATCTAACACAATCATTATCAACAAAGGAGTTGAAAGAGTTCACTCAATTCTTTAAATAAAAAAGGATCAACTTTGCATGTACCTACTCAGATATGCCAATATTTTATCCATATATCATAATGCACCATCTCTCAATTACACCTAGAGTTAAACTAGTTAAAAAAAAAATCAGAAAGATGCACCCTCATGTTGCTCTACTAATAAAAGCTGAGTTGGAAAAATTGCTCAAAGCTGGATTCATCAGATCAATTGACTATGCATAATGGATCTCAAATATTGTGCCACTATCAACATAAGATAATTTTACAAGAGTATAAATTAACTTCAGAGATCTTAACACGACATGTCCCAAAGATGACTTCCCTTTGCCCAATATCGACATGATTGTTGATATGATAGCCAGAAATGAAATTTACTCAATAATGGATGGATTATCATAATAAAACTAGATCAAATTTACTCCTTAAGATCAAGAGAAAATAACATTCACATGTGCCTAGGGTACCTTCTGTCAGAACGTCATGCCATTCAGTTTGAAAAACGCTGGTGCTATATACCAGAGAGCTATAACAACCATCTTCCATGACATGATGCACAATAATATGGAAGACTATATGGATGATAAAATAGTGAAAACCATGTAAAGGTCAACACATCTAAAAGATATGGGCAAGATTCTAGACAAAATGGAACAATTTAGACTAAGGTTGAACCTGAAAATATGTGCATTTGGTGTGACATCCAGTAAACTATTCGGATACATTGTCTTAGAAAAGGGGATTGAGGTGGATTCATCAAAGGTACAAGAAATCATAGAGATGCAATCACCAAATAACATCAACCAAATAAGAACACTCTAAGGGAGGATTCAATCAATCAAAATATTCATCTCATAGTTGGCCGAAAAGGCACAACTATTAACAAAAACATTACACAAAGGAGTGATGTATTAATGGGATGAAACATGTGACAATAAATTTAACCAAATGAAAGAATATTTTGAAATTCCACCAGTCTTGATGTCTCATATACTGGGTAAGCCATTAATTATGTACATCTCAACTACTACAACATCATTGGGGGCACTCCTTGCACAACAGGATGAGTATAATAAAGAACGAGATATGTACTACATCAGTAGAAATTTGGCCTTGTACGAGATGACATAATTAGTGATCAAGAAGGCTTGTCTAGAAGTTGTGTTTGCATCACAAAAATTGAGGCATTATACGCTGGCACACTATAAAAATGGTTACAAATATTGATCCACTAAAATATTTTCTGAACAAAGCTATCTTGAATGGCAGGTTAGCTACATGGGTCATGATCCTGAGTGATTTTGACATTGATTATGATGAACAAAAGGCTATCAATGGGAAATCCATTGCATATCAATTGGCTGAAGCCCTAATACAAGATAATCAACCTATCAATGTTGAGTTTCTAGATGGATCCATTATGCACATCACCCATAGATCCTGGAAGATATTATTTGATGAATCTTTCACTCAACAAGGCTCAAGTATAGGCATTTTATTTATAAATCCTTAAAGATACTCTATTCCTAAGGTATATAAGATCTGGTTTCCTTGTACAAATAACATTGCTAAATATGAAGCCTTAGTAAATGGAATGAAGTTATCTATTGAATGAAATATTTTTGAGTTGCATATTCATGGTGACTCTCAATTAGTAATAAACCAAATCAATGATGTCTATCAAACAAGGTATGATAAACTCATACCTTAAAAAATAATGGTTGATGATTTTAAAAATTACTTCACTTTCATCACGTTCCAACAAATTCTGAGGATAGAAAATAGAGCTATCAACACAATGGCTACAATGGCATCCTTACCACAAAAAGGAGAAGACTTTTGTTATAAGTTCCTGGTGAAAGAGCTCCATTACCCAACATACAAATCCCCTAAATCTCAGATGATTTATTCTATCATAGGACAAGAATCATCCCACTACCAACATGTTTACGCTTACCTACACCATCAGGTCATCCTTGATGAGCTAACCCACAATGAAAATTATACTTGATTCACAATGCCTCACGGTATGTTCTCATAGAAAATGACTGGTATAGGAAAGGAATAAATGGTACTTTTCTTAGGTGTCTAGAAAAGGAAGCATCTAAATGTGTGTTAGCTAAGGTCTATGAAGGTATTTGTGGTTCTCATTCTAATGGTCTAACTCTAGCTCAAAATTCACTGAGAGCTGGCTACTATTGGCTAGACATGAAGAAAGAAGCAACAAGGTACTCCAAAGCTTGTAAGAAATTATAGGTGCATGTATATATTATACATGCTCCACCCAGGGAACTTATTCCTTTCATCACACATTGTCCCTTTCAACAATGGGCATTTGACCTCATCGGACATATATATTTGTCCTCTTCAAACAAACATAAATTCATAATAATAATGATGAAATACTTCACTAAGTGGGTTTAAGAAGTCCCACTAACAAAATAAATAGGAAAATAGGCGGCCCTATTCATTTTGAACTAAATAATCTATCGATATGGTATCCCTTCATCCATTATAATTGATAATGGAGGGCAATTTAAGAACAATGATATAACTGAACTCTGTTATAAGTTCAAAATCAAAAAACATTGTTCTTCTATCTATTATCCACAAGGAAATGGGCAGGTTGAGGCCTCAAATAAGAATCTATTGAAAATATTGCATCGCACTATGAATAAGTCAAGAAAGGATTGGTATATGCAGCTCAATCCTGCATTATGGGCTTACAGAACAAGCATTAGAACACTTACTAGAGAAACTCCCTTTTCTCTAGTATATGGAACAAAAGTGGTCCTACCCATAGAAGTAGGGATCCCATCTCAGAGGGATTCTTTACATAGATAGATAATAGATGAATACCTCAGAGTCTCAAGACTGCAAGAGCTAGAACAACTAGATGAGCATCATCAAGTGATGTTCTATCACTCAAAGCATATCAGAAGAGAATGTCAAGATGATACAATGAAAAGGTCAAACCTAGAGAGCTTCAAGTTAGTGACCGAGTGTTGAGAGAAAATTGCTACAATCAATCACATCGAGAACAAAAGGGGAAGTTCAAACACAACTGGTTGGGTCCTTACATCATTATTGCAACATTTGGCTTTGGAGCCTATCAACTCTCTACACCAGAAGGATAACAGCTCTGGGATCCCATCAACACTCTCCACCTAAGAATTCTTTCTATCCAGAAGCATGTACATATCTATATTGTCTTGAAAAAAGATAGAAAAATTCAAAAATGTCCCGAAGAAAAGCTAAAAATTTGAAAAAATTCCTAAAACAATGATCATCATGGTGAAAACCTGGCAACAGGTGCCTTGATGAATCACCAAAAAAAAGAAGAAGAGAAAAATACAAAAAAAAAATTGAAAAATAAAGAAATAAGTACCTAGATGAAAACATGGTAAATAGGCACCTTGGTAGCTAAAAAAAAATCTCTGCCAAGTAGGTGAAAACTTGGTAAAAAGGCACCTCTTATAATCAATGGATCCATCTATCAACACAATTCTTAGCTTTCCTGTCATTTTTTTTAGTTTGTACATAGATTTTAGTCACTTTTGTGACGCATTGGTTCTTCTAAAAACCCTCATGGATTGAAACTAACTTGAGGCATAGTCTGGAGGAAATCAAATTGGCTTTGTCCTAGTAGTCTAAGTCAAGTCAATTGTTCAAGACAATGTCATCTTGGATTAGATTTTTTTTTTAATCTTGGTCCTAGGGTATCACTTGTTAATAGTGGGAAAGCACTCCAATTTGATAATTTTGGTGAACCAAACCAGAGTTAGTATCGTAGTCCTTCCTGAAGGATAGTTTTCCACTGATACAATGGTGTTTCTCAACACCCTAATCAAAAGTGATTCTTAACACTACTTATTTGGACACATCTGTGTTTCTCAACATACATTAGATAACACACCATGAACCAACTAATATTGGCTTAATAATACTAAAACACATTATCAATACTATACATTCACAACAACGATGGGGTTTTTCAACACCCTACACAAACAAACATATAATTCTCACAAACTTGCTGAAGGTATGTTGAAAATTTTCTTTGATGTTGTCTGTTATCAATGCTTTTCGCTCATCTTTTCTTTGCTTTCTACTTGTTGTTGTGGTCCCGATGATCCAAAAATGTCAAAATAAACTGGGTGTCTATGATAAGATCTTCCACATTAAGGTGGAAAATCCTCACATACCTCGACTTCATTTACTTGCATGCAAGGGTGAGGTCTAAACTATCTCCTTGACTGTTATTAATCTTTCTGTGTAAGCAAGATCACACTCATGGTTATCTCAGATTTGTATGCCTCGATACTTGTGTACCCTTACAACATCATCTAGAAATAATGTTAAAGTCACCTTGGATTTAATGCATTTATTCTTATGTTGGTTTCCCATATTTTATCTGATGAAAGTCATAATCATATCCTTATGGTCGTAGTGGCACCAGTAAGGGTTGTATCGACTCCAATGTACCAAACACTCAGTGATGAAAATAGCAAACAAAATGCAGTGACCATGTCCTAGGTTGTATTCATGTTATCTCTTGCATTGAAGCTCGATAACATGATAACATTCTCTCTCTCTCTCTCTCTCTCTCTCTCTCTCTCTCCAGTGAAAGGTGAGGCCTAACTTCAAGAGACCATTATCTTCTCTCATGAAATGGTCAATTGTGTATAATAATCAAAGACATGATAAAGTACTTGTGTATTGACAAAACAATTTCCTATAGAAGATGTTAAAAACATTGAATCCATTGCACATCATATAAAATCCATTTCACATCTTATAGAAACATTGCATATCCATTATGTAATCATTTACATTCTGTATAGTCAGAAAATGGAAGCACTTCCATGGTAGACTAGTTTAGCCTTCCAAGTAAGTGGTTTGGGGTCATATCAAGCACCTTGAATGGGTTCCTGATCTAGACCTAGCTTTCCCCCTGTTTTTTCCCTCTTTCCACTTCTTTCCAGCCTATTTTCTACATTCTGGACTGCAGACCTGAGATTCTGGACTTCAAGGTCAGGGTCAACCTTTGGGGTCTATGTCGACCTCAACCCTAACCTAGGTCAAGGTCAACCTTGACCCTAACCTAGGTCAAGGTCGACCTTGACCTTGACCCAAGGTTCAAACTTCAGGGTCTTGCAGTTTCTGGATGTCGGTCTTTGCAAAAAGTGTTTTCCCTCTTCCGGGTCAGCTGTTTCGGGTTCCAAAGCGTCGATTCCTAAATTATGTTTAATATAGGTCCTCACCTAAGGGTAAAGGCTTTAATGGGAATTTATTTATCCTATGTCAGTCTCCTTAGAATATTGTGCCCTAATTTCATATAAAAGGGAGCCTTCTCCTCTCATTTTCTCTAAGTCTTCCAAGTGCAAAAAAGTCTTCTAATCAAGCATCAAGCATTCCTAATTGAGATCAAGCATTATCAAGTGAAGTTCAAGCAAGCTAAGGAGAAATATTTCAAGCAAGCATTCATCCATTCAAGTATCCATTTTCATGAAGGAGATCCATTGGAGGCCATTGAAGGATTCAAGCTACATAGTGCCCCTTTGGTGATCTCTCCATCCACCTTCCTCCAAGCCTCTTCCAAATCAAGAACCCATTCAAGACTTGGTGTTGGAGATCTACAAGAAAGATATTGAAGACATCCTACATTCTACATTCCACATTTTTGGTGTATGCATACTTGTGGATTCAAGGATTCGAATCCTCCACAAGGACTTTTACAAGCAAGGTGAATTTATGCATTTGCTTTGTTTACTTCTGCAATTTCAATTATATATTTGAGGTCAATTTCAAAACTGGGGTTTGACCAAGGCAAACCCCTCCCCCCCAAGAAACAATCCTCTTTTTCTTGTAGTTACAGGTTCAGAATCACAGATTTGAGACTAGATCTGGATACCCTTTTCGGATTTCTTTCAAACGACGTGAACAAATTTTCTATTAGACCTGTGCAGGTCAGGGTCGACATTATTGGGTCAGGGTTGACATTTGTGGGTCAAGGTCGACCTTTTTCATAAAACGGTGTCGGATCAGAAAATGATTTATAGGTTTTTTTCATCTCTGCGTTTCCTTTCCGGATCATACTTAAATTTTTCTAGAAACAGAGAAGAGACCCCAGAAAATAGCATTCTTTGATCTGTAATATTTCAAGGTTAGTGCATTTCTCCTATCCATTTCAATTCAAATTCTTAATCATTCTAAATCTATCACACATTCCTTTCTATAAAACGGGAAATTTAAGACTTTCTTCTTTGCTCTCATTTCCAAACGATTGATTCATTTGTGCATTGATCCTTTTTGGGTTGATCAATTTGGATATTTCCTTTGTGCATCTTGGGATAGAAGAGGAATATCTTATCTTTCCCCCATATATTTCAAATGTTACATGTTCTTATGTTACATTTTGGTGACCTCTATTTTATATGCTACATTTTGGTGAACCCGCGATAGACAACGCTTTCTTTTTGGTGTTAGATTTGCATCTTATGTTAGATATTACATGCATTTAAAAGTAGATTTATTTTATGCTCTTCCATTTATATATCAAAAATTAAAAATCACAAATTTCTTTACAAAACACAAAAACATTTACATATTTCATGCTTATAGATTTCATTTGAATGCATTTGGATGTATTTAAATCTATTTTCTATACATTATCATGTTGCACAAATTGTTTCAAGTGTTTTCCAAACATCCTTCTATAACTTTTGGGATTAAACAACATCCTCCTCTTACCTTACCATTGATTGATGTTACATCTAGAAAGACTTTATTTAGTACATGTGATGTTGCTTTGT
>MU224537.1:451146-512559 GCA_018584345.1 Thuja plicata | reverse complement strand
ATTGGAGGCCATTGAAGGATTCAAGCTACATAGTGCCCCTTTGGTGATCTCTCCATCCACCTTCCTCCAAGCCTCTTCCAAATCAAGAACCCATTCAAGACTTGGTGTTGGAGATCTACAAGAAAGAGATTGAAGACATCCTACATTCTACATTCCACATTTTTGGTGTATGCATACTTGTGGATTCAAGGATTTGAATCCTCCACAAGGACTTTTACAAGCAAGGTGAATTTATGCATTTGATTTGTTTACTTCTGTAATTGTAATTATATATTTGAGGTTAATTCCAAAACCGGGGTTTGACCAAGGCAAACCCCTCCCCCCCAAGAAACAATCCTCTTTTTCTTGTAGGTACAGGTTCAAAATTGTAGATTTGAGACCATATCTGGATACCCTTTTCAGCTTTCTTTCAAACGGTGTGAAATTTTTTTTTGTCGGACCTGTGCAGGTCAGGGTTGACATTATTGGGTTAGGGTTGACATTTGTGGGTCAAGGTTGACCTTTTTCATATGACGGTTTCAGATCGCAAAACAATTTCTGGGTTTTGTTCGTCTCTACATTTCCTTGCTGGATCATACTTCAAATTTTCCTGGAAACAGAGAGGAGACCCCAAAAAAAACATTATTTGATCTGCAATATTTCAAGGTTAGTGCATTTCTCCTATCCATTTCAATTTGAATCCTTAATCATTCTAAATCTATCACACATTCCTTTCTATAAAATGGAAAATTTAAGACTTTCTTCTTTGCTCTCATTTCCAAATGATTGATTCATTTGTGCATTGATCCTTTTTGGGTTGATCAATTTGGATCTTTCCTTTAGGCATCTTAGGATAGAAGAGGAATATCTTATCTTTCCCCCATATATTTCAAATGTTACATGTTCTTATGTTACATTTTGGTGACCTCTATTTCATATGCTACACATTCATATATATGCATTAGAAAAGAAATAAAAAATTTCATAAATGCATTGCATCATCATAGGTAAAATCATTTCCATCCATTTTAAAAACCAATAAACATTGCATTTACATATGCATTGATGCACTCCAAGCTCGAAGGATCCAATAAATAATTGTCCAAACTTACAACCAACAACAAGAACCACACAACGAAAACAACACAACACAAGATATATCAATATCAACTTATATTATCTCAGAATTCTAATTACATGCAACATGTTGTGCTATAGGGCCTTCCTAGTTAGGGCCAATTACATCAATAGCTTCGACAAGATCTCATAGGATCCAACCTTATCCATCCACCCTATACCTTAGTGGAAGAAACTAGATATGAAATTGTGCTTGCAATCCACCAAGCAATCTTCAATCTCTGTCTTCCCAGTTACAACTATCTGCAAAAACTTACAATCTTTCAGTTTATTAGCTTACTCTGGTATCCTCTTTCTATCTTTCCATCATTTTCTATCTCACCTAAACATAAACCTAGAATCTCTTTTATACATACTTGCCACAAGTCGGCATGTAAACAATAATTAAATGACCCCGTTGGCCATACACTCCACAATGAACAAAATTAAAGGCACTAGTTGGCTGCAAATAATACAAAATAAATAGGAAAACACATCAACCTAGATTTAGGTTCACACAAGATCCAATGCCTCAAATCCACACACCTCAGAACTCAGCATGATCCCAATGACCCCCTCAAATCACAGATGCAATCTCCAATGTCTTCCCAATCCATAAACACAAGTCGGTGAACCCCAACAACCAGTCGGTAAACCAACACACTAAGAGCCAGAACACTTGGTGAAATACACAACTGAGCATAAATCCACTAAAAAAACACCATCGAGTAATATTCTACCAAGAAAGACACAACTGAGTTGCACACATCGAGCAACTAGCATCGAGCAGTGTACCCTGAGTAGAATATCAACAAAAATAACAACACCAAGCACCACCGAGTCCAGCCACCAAGTCCAATAGTGAAGAAATACATCTTCCAACTGAGAACTACCACCAAAGTGATCGATCACCTCAGGTCTCCAACCAAGTTAAACTACTAAAATAGAAATCAAACCAAAATATGTTTTTGGTGATATAGGATTACCAACTACCCCAGGACTCTCCTGCATCAGACACCCCAGGTGCAAAAAGATGTTCTCAAAAGCTGGATGAATATCTATTGGGATTAAATACATAGATCCCAAACTGGTTCTTGATATACATGTCTTCCAAGTCCTCAGCCAACACACTCTTCCCTCGGTTCTTCTTCTGCTTCCTTTTACCACTAGTACTTGGTGATTTATCCTCATATTTTTGCACACTCGTGCCTACACCATCCACTGCAACCACTTCAGATCAGCTACCAATGCTCAAGTTCCTCCTCCCAATCTCTGTATCCTTCAAAGGAATCAAAATATACTTATTCCCATCCTTTAGTATAGTAAAGGAATTTATTTTACAGTCATGAATAGCCTCTCTATCATACTGCCAAGGTTTAGCAAGTAAAACATGACAAGAACTCATCCCTACTATGTCACATAATACTTCATCTCTATAAGTACCAATGTGAAAACTCACCATGCATTGCTCCTTCACCTCTACTACATGACCATATTTTAACCAACTTATCCTATAAGGACAAGGATGCCTCAACCGTTTCAAACCAAGTTTCTGAGTCATCTCTTCAGCAAATAGGTTGTCAGTACTTCCTCCATCAATGATCACCTTACAACATTTACCACCAGACTTTCACACAGTCCTGAACAAGTTCTTCCTCTGACAAGAATCAGCTTGCTTCAAGGGAAGCAAAGTTCTCCTAAGCAAGAGAGTCACACCCTCTGCCTCAGGTTCATTCTCAGTAACCTCATTCACCAAAACATTTCAGTCACTACCAACCTTCTTATCTGCATGGGGAAATTCAAATGACTGATGTCCTTCTTCACCATAGTTGTAGCAAGTACCTTTGAATACACCTCTACTTGTCTTTCTCCTTGATTCAACAGGTTTCAGTACATCTTAAACTTTTGTTTTATCCTTTACTGACTATTCCTGCTTCTCCTTCCCTTGGGAATTAACAAAATTTCTTCTCTTCAACTTATCTTCTGCCTTTAGTGCATACTGATAAGCATGCTCTACTGATTCAATATTAAACATACCAATCTCATCCTAGATATTGAATTTTAGACTATTAACATACCTCGCCACCTTTTCTTTAAAAAGTTTTCTATGCCCAGACTGAATAGTCAACTTGTAGAACTCCTCGGTATAATCTTCCACAGTCATCTCCTTCTATTTCAGATTCTGCAATTTCTTAAATAAATCAAGTTCATAATTGGCAGGAATGAACTTATCCTTTATCTTTTCCACCATCAACCTCCACCGATTGATCTTCATCTCACCTTCTTCTTCTCGGTCCATTTTCAACTCTTTCCACCATAAAGCAACATGTCCCTTCAACTTAGTCTGTGTCAACCTTACTCTAAGCGGATCTTCAATATCTTCCAGCTCAAAGTAGTCTTCCAACTCACCGATCCAATCAATTAGATCTTTGAGTCTCAATGTACCTAAAAAATTGGACACCTCCATTTGGTAGCTTTTACTCAACCGAGCTCTAGACATCTACAACCGATAAATATTTGTCTCCTCCATATCTCTCTATCTTATTGGATTTATCATCTCCACTAGATCTAGCAACTTCAAAATCTTCAACAGCTTCTTCATAACCATCTTCCATTCTCAGACCTCTATGCAATCCAACATTTCTGATACCTTCTATAATTTCATTCTTCATTGCCGTCATTTCAGATCTGAATCTTTCTGTTATCCTTGCTTCCACCTCCTCAGAAAGATCTGCAATTGGCCTAGGGGCCAATCTTCTTGGAGGCATCTCTCCATATTTTCAAAAACCCTAAGCCCCACAAGAAATGAACCTGCTCTGATACCACTTGATGTAGTCCAAGCTCGGAGGATCCAATAAATAATTATCCAAACTTGCAGCCAACAACAAGAACCACACAACGAAAACAACACAATAGAAGATATATCAATGTCAACTTATATTATCTCATAATTCCAATTACATGCAATATGTCAGGCTGTAAGGCCTTCTTGGTTAGGGCCAATTACATCAATAGCTTCGACAAGATCTCGCAAGATCCAACCTTATCCATCCACCCTATAACTAAGTAGAAGAAAATAGATCTGAACTTGTGCTCGCAAGTCACCAAGCAATCTGTAATCTCTGTCTACCCACTTACAACTATCTATAGCAACTTACAATCTTTTAGCTTATTAGCTTACTCTTCTATCCTCTATCTATCTTTCCATCATTTTCTGTCTCACCTAAACATCAACCTAGACTCTCTTTTATACAACCTAGACTCTCTTTTATACACACTTTCCACAATTCAGCATGTAAACAATAATTAAATGACCTAGTCGGCCATACACTCTACAATGAACAAATATTAAATGCACCAGTTGGGTTCAAATAATACAAAATACATAGGAAAAAACATCAACCCAGATTTAGGTCCACACAAGATCCAATGCCACAAACCCGCATGCCTCATAACTCAACATGATCCTAATGACCCCCTTAAATCATGGATGCAATCTCCAATGTCCACCCAATCCATAAACACAAGTCGGTGAACCCCGACAACCAGTCTGTAAACTAGCACACCGAAAGCTAGACCACTCAGTGAAAGACACAATTGAGTAGAACTCCACTGAATAGACACCACCAAGTAATATTCTACCGAGAAAGATACCACTGAGTTTCACACACCAAGAAACTACCACTAAGTAGTGTACCCTGAGTAGAATATCACCAAAAAAATCAACACCGAGCACCATCGAGTCCAGCAACTGAGTCCAACAATGAAACAATACATCTTCCAACCGAGAACTGCCACCAAAGTGACCAAGCACCTCAGGTATCCAACCCAGTTAAACTACTAAAATATAAATCAAACCAAAACATGTTTTTGGTGACACAGGATTGCCAACTACCCGAGGATGCTCTTGCATCATGCATCCACATAGTCATCCATGAATATCATCTGTCACATAATCCATTTGCATAATAAATGAGAGTAATCATCATAAATAATACATATACATGATATAAAAGAAAGTACATCCATATAGAGAACCATAGGAAATAAAATCATCTCATTAAAATCTCATAACATCAATAAAAATAAGTACGATGAGATCAAATCATATGTCTTTATATATCATCAATGTCATGGGGTACATCAAAATATAAAAATATGCAATTGTCATCAAAATAAGTCATCATATACAATGCCAAAAATGGGTAGAAAATCAAGAAGTATAAAAAATTCTAAGATCAAAAGCTATCTCACAGCAAAATCCTCTGCATAATCATGAATATGTTGTGGTGGAGGTGGAACAAGCTCATCGGCCTATGGAATACGTGCACCCTCTAACTGATCTACGTACTGTGAATATGGGACAACTTGTTAGTCCAAAGGAACAACAACACTGTATGCTACAACATAATATGTTGCCCTGCTACTTTGCTGAGTAGCCTCACGTTGGATGAAGGAGAAAGAAGAAAGAGATAGATTAAAGGGAAAGCATAATAAATTCAGAATACTAAAAGAGGAAAGGAATATCATTAGTAATATAGTACCTGATGTGAGATTTGACAAACAAGACAAACCTATTGTTCAGCTGGGTATTTTGGTCAAAGCCATTTCTGATCAAGTACCTTACTTGGAGAATGCACCAATGAAGTTTCCAATGAAAGAGTATGACAAGAAATGAACTAGCAAGTTGAAAGAGATTATATCAGTAGACAAAGAATCACTTTTAGTTCTAGTGAACAAAGTAAAGGAAATCCTACATGAGGTAGGATAGTTACTTGTAAAAGTGTCCAAGTTTACATCTTTTACAAAATATTTGGAGAAGAAGAGAGAGGAAGCTCAACAAGAACTTAATTCTTTGGTTGAAAAGTTTGATCCCCTAACAAGTTCAACTTTAGAATATAGTGCTAAGGTCAAAATAATTACACACAAAGTGAAGCAGTTGCAGATAGAGAAAGATACAAGAATTATAACACTTATGGAGTTGCAAACCTATTTATCTCCCACCATAGATCTTATGCAACAAAATGTGAGAGATGTAGAAACCACACTACATCTACCCGAGGTGAGTACTTTGAATGATATGGAGGGGTTAGCATCGATAATGAATGGGAAGATTCTATCTATGGGGCAGTTACAAGAGTCATGGGAGAAGTAATTGGAGTCAGCTAAGACAAACTTCAAGGATATCTTTGACAGAATATAATTCTGGTATGTACTTGTGATCCTTTGTCATTGTTGTCAAAAAGGGGGAGATATATGAGTATGAGTAAAGAAAGAGAGAGTATGAATAGAGAAATGAGGCATATGATGAAGTATGTATGGGTACTTACAAAGTTAAACATAGAAAAGTTTTGATTTGATATAAAGTTTTTGCCATTAATGCCATAGGAGGAGATTGTTGGCGTTATGGTAGTTTTCGGAGGATATCTGAAGATCGGTCATAGGGAAATACATAACTAGTTGTCATTGATGGAAACATGTCCAGTTAATATGATTGGAGTGACCGATAAGGTTTGTACATGATTTGTAAAGGGTGAAACAATTAACTATGTTGATTGGTGTACATGAGGTATATATGAAGAACAATTTTAGTCAGTTAAATTGATAGCGGTTGAGTTACTAAGAAAATTAGATGATGCGGTCTTAGAGGAGAAATTCGTATGGTATGAGGGAGTCATGGTTATGACCACAACAACTAATTCGATGTTTTGAGTGAATTATGTTTTTGTTGTGGAAGAAAGTGTACCTATTAGGTCACCGATCACAATTTCATGATAAATCAGTTAAGGCGGTGGATTTGAGGTCGAATATCATTTATGAAAACATATATTACATTTGGGGAAGACATGTTAGGTATCATTGACGTTGATTTTGAGGAATTTGGTAAATGTTTTGTGCCAACTTTGATGGAAATTTTTTAGGTCTTCAACCACTTAAGAACTGAATTTATAAGGAGGTCTAAATCATGTGATTTAGCATTATGATCATATTTTTCAAGTGCAATGATAATAGATTGAATAATAATATATCAATACAGCATCAAAGAGAAAAGGAGTAGAGAGGATCCGATAGGCAAGCATTTCCATTCTACAGATCATTATTGTTGTTGTATCCTAACAATTGCAACAGGTTAAATCCCTTAATAGGGTAGATCCTAACAGATCTTTATTGTAAATCCTTTAACAGGGTAACTTATTTATTGATGGTTGAAATCCTCTAGCAAGGTAGAATCTAACAAATATTTTGGTACCTCTAACAAGGTATTAGTCACTTTTAACAGGGTGAACCCTAGAAAGGGTATTGTAGCTCCTAATAGGGAAAATATTTTTACTGCAGTAAGGTGATTTGTGGGTGTCATCCCTATCATGGTTTTTTCCCTCTAAAAAGTGTTTCCATGTGAAAAATTTGTGTCATATGTGATTCTTTTGTGGATTCTTGTTGTTTTTTACTTCTATTTGATATAATCAGCTGCATGTTTCATTAGTTGGAAGTTGTCGATTAGCTTTGTTAGATCGGTGGTGAAATTTCTTAAGTACTTATCTACACTGATTCACCCCCCACTCAGTGCTTGTGCATACTAATAGTCTATTATTTATCATGTTGTAAGTGTGGGAGACTGCATGATAGTCATTTTTTTGATCACCTTTCACCACAATGATTAGTTTATTTTGAGGTAGAGGGTTATTTTGACGAAGATGAACAACAACCTTAGGTTTTTCATTACTCAAAATATTGACAACATTGACTTGATCAATCTCATGATTGTTCAAAGGTTTATCAATAGAAGGGAGGGAATTATTAGTGATACTATCCTCTTTTTTCAAGGTGCCCTCATGAGTAGGAAAATATTTAGAATAGAGACTAGGGACTTCCATTAATGCTTCATCTCTGAAAGGGATGTCAAATGAAGGTAAGGTCATATTAAGAAAGGTATTTATAATGTCATCCTAATAAAGGGACATGTCTTAGGAGAAGGACCACCATCATATATGAATGTTTCATCTCTAGAGGGATTAGAATAAATGTCAACCATTATATATATTCTTTTATTAAGGTTGCTTCATGAGGAAGAGAATAATCAATGTCATTGTTCAAGGGTTCATCCCAAATAGGAGAATCATCTAGGGAAGAAATATCTTTATGAATAAAGCATACTTTAGGAGAGGAATACTCATGAATCACTAAAGCTTTATCCCTAAAAGAGAAGGGATGGAAAGGAAAGTAGGGTAAAATATTCTTCTTTTGCACCAAAATGTCTTCATTAGGGAGATACTTTTAGGAGAATGATCAACATCATCTTTCAAGATCTCTCTCTTAGGAAAGAGAATCTTTGAAGAAATGTTAATAGACTCTTCTTGTGATAAAATTTTCTCATGGGAAGGATTGGTTTTGGGAGGGAGAATAGTGTGATTATGGACAAAATTAAGAAATAAGCTATCATCATATGCATGAAAGGAAACATCTTGAAATTCTTGAAAGAAACTTGAAATTAAACTAATAATGATGATAACAACTCTATTCATAGAATGAAAGTGAAAATACATACAATAATGCATGGAATGAAATATTTTTGTATTTTTTATTGTTTGAAACATGTAATCATGAAAATGAAATGCAAGAATACAATGGATAAATGAATGTATCTATATTAGATCTAAATGGATAATAAAAAATGCAACAATGTAATGCATGAAAAGAAGATCTAAATACATACAATGTAGAAAAGGTATGATGTAAATATTGATTAATGCAAGGCATACAAAGTACATTTAGACACTACATAAAAGTGGAAATGCCTTGCAAGGAAGATGTACCCACCAAAATCAAAAGGAGGAAATGTCATAATTTGGCTTCAACAAAATGTGATGTAGGTGAACCTAGATATCCAAATGCATAGATTGTAGCAATATGATGTAAATGCATACAAAATAGATCTAGATATCTAAATGCATAGAAAGGAAATCTAACACCACAATCAAAAAGAGAATGTAATGAGTCAGGTTCACCAAAATGTATAATATAAAATGGTAAGCAATGCTAAGATGTAGATTACTTACCAATTCATACATACATTGGAATACAAACCTCCCACAAAATAAATTTGATTAGCACAACTAAAATAAGGACGGGTGCCAATGCAAGATCTATGCTTTGTAGGGTTTTGGTTCCTAATAGATATTGTTTAATGATAGATCTAGTCTGATAAAGTAAGTAAAAAGGAAAATAAGGAAGAATGGGTGCACCTGGAAACAAGATGGATAAAGTGGGACTTTGAATTTGAATTTGACTATCATCAGAATCTCGGATCCTACTCTAACTTTAGATCTGGAAGGCTGGGACATGTATCTTTTGGCACCATAAATCTTACTGAAAAATGGCAAGGACAAGTCAACTTTTTGGGGAAAATTCTAATTTCAAAATGTACCTTGGGGGTACAAGTTGATTTTTGACTTGTTCTTGGAAAAAACTAATGAAATTTTCCCAGATCTCGCAACTGCACATGTACTTCTCAGATTGAGAATTGCATCTCTAAAACCTATTCCTACACATAGAAAAGTGGGTAAAAGGTTGTGGAAAGGGGTTTTCCTTGGTCAAACCCCTGTTTAGGAATCAATCTTGAAATTGAATTGAAATTGCATAAAGACAGATGAAATGGAAACTAGATCTGAAACATAAATCACCTTATACCTTGATGGTACAATGACTCTTTGGATGTGATCACAAGTGTCGATGCAATATCTTGAACTCCACAAAAGCCTAGTAGGGAATCATGAAACCAAAGACTTTAATGATAGATGTTGTAGCTTTCCACAACACTTGCTGAAGAAGAAGAATGCCTCAAAGATCTTGAAGATTTGCATGACTACTTGACTAATTGTGTGAAATTATGGATGGCTTCTTGATAGCTTGCAATTGATTGATGGATCATGTTATGGTATGTTATATCAAATGAGGGGATATGATGTCCTTTTATACTAAAATACCTCCATTTAGGGGCTCAAATTTGATCAAGGCCGACCAAAAATCTAAACCTCAGAGGAAAACCCCACCATTGGGATCTGGGAAAAATTTGGGCCCAAAAACCCAGGGACAAGTCAACTTTCGACTTGTCCCAGATAAAATAGGCTCAAATTTCATAAGGATGTCAGGGAAGGTGAAAAGAAGTAGGGGGAAAAAATGAAGGTTGTTGTGAGGTAAAAAAGGATCCCGAAAGTAAAAAAAGTAAATGAATAGGTCCTAGGTAAGGAAACAAATTATTTGATTGGATGAGAAATATAGGAGAACTCTTAGAAATAAGGGCTAACCTTGAGTTTTGAACCAATCTTGTTAATTTTACGGTCCAATAAGTGTTAGAAGAATGTAAAATCAATGTGGGAGCCCATACATACTAAAATGAGGCTAAAAATGAGAAACTAATATGGGTGCTTACTTTTTAGGATGATACAATTACTCTCCTAAATTATGCTTTATTCATAGAGATGTTCCTACCCTTGATGATTCCCCTATTTAGAATGAACCACTAGACAACGACGTTGATTATTCTCTCCCTCATTAAGAAACCTTGATAAAAGAGGATGATATTATGGTTGACATTTCCTCTACTCTCTCCCGAGATGACACATTCATGTGTAATGTTAATATCTACCCCCTTTATCAGGATATTTTGGAGCAAGAGGAGGACATTATAAATAAATTTCTTAATATCACCTTGCCTTGATTGGGCATTCCTTTTAGATATTAAGCATTGAAAGAACTATGTAATATTTGTTATAAATATTATCATACTCATGAGTACAACCTGAAAGAAGATGATAATAGCATTACCACTTTTCATTATGTTCTCCCTTCTAGCGATAAACCCATGAATAATCAAGAGCTTGATCAAGTCAATGTTGTCAACATTTTGGGTACTAAAAATCCTAAGGTTGTTGTTCATCTTCATCAAGATACCCCTACAATTCAAAAACAACCAGTCATTATGGTGAAAGGTGCTCAAAAACCTGACTTTCATTTAGTTTCTCATGTATATAACACAATAAATAATAGAAAAACTACAAGTCCATTTATTCCTCCTTCTCTTCCTGTGTTCTCACCCGATGCTTCCTCCTACACCTTGTCTTCCTCAAAATATTGTAAAGGAGTATGATTTAGTAGAACAACTTCATGCTACTCTTGCCAAGATCTCCCTTTGGGAGCTCCTTCAAACTTCACCTACATATCATGAAGCATTACAACAAGTCTTGAGAAACATGATTTTCCCACCTCCTTATCAAACTAATATAACTTCCATACTAGAATGCATGAATGCGAATACTAATAAAGCTCAAATTGTGTTTTCTCAAGATGAGTTGCCTGCTAAGGAGATTCAAGATCAATATGATTCCCTTATGGTTTTTTTCCCTGTCAATGGTAATATTATTCAAAGAAATTTAATTGATAATGGCTTGGGACTTAATGTTTTAAGCATTGACTTGTTACACAAGATAAATTTGGATATTTCTTCAATCAAACCTAATTCTATTCTTATTCATGGATTTGACAATATTTCTAAACAAACCGTAGGTATTATTACTTTACCTGTTAAAGTAGCTCTTATCATTTTACCTACTCCTAGTCATGTCATGCCCGATGCTCTTTATTATAATATTATCTTAGGAAGACCAAGGTTACATGGTATGCACATTTTTCCTTCAACACTTCATTTAAAATTGAAGTTCATATATAACCGTATCATGTATACCCTTGTCGCTGATGATAAATCAAAAAGTTGCCTACGAAATGAATATGATTGTCTATCCATTCCTACATTATTTAAACAAAACATATCTTCTCCTGCCAAAGAAAATTCTTCTCCTAGAAGCGCCCTTTTAGAAGATGATTGGGGTTCATTATACTTTTTTCCATCTTTTGTGGGTGTATAAAAATTTCCAATTTTAACATGGGACCCTTTAAAGGGCCTAGTGTGTCATTTGTTCAAACCAATTGCACTAACAAGTCAACTCATAATCTCAAACATAGTTTAGGACGTGTGAAAAAAAGTGATGAGACTCATGGGAGATGTACCACACTCTTGCCTCTTCAAGGTTTTCATTTCCAAAATCCTCCTTTGTCAACATCATCTCCTTCGCCATATAACATTTCTTCTATACCAAGCTTTAATCAAGTGTACAATAGGGAAAATGAGGAGAGAAATGCAATAGGTAATGCGATAAATTGACTTACTTCTCCTTTACATTAATTGCACATTAGGAAGGAAGAATTCCCCCAATAGGATCAAGAGGTGAAACAAGCACTAACTAGGATAATATTTCTCCTTCACTAATAAATGTAATGAATGAAATGGGAATGATTTAGTAGTTTAATTGATCTATTAGAAAAGTCACTAAAAATTTGTTGAAACATACTATAACACATAGATACTGAGATAAACTAACGGAAATGGAAACTAGAAGATGAAATTGACATGTGTCAAAAATTTGAGCTTAAAATGATAGGGACATGGAAGGAATGGAGATGTGTCCCTCAGACAAGGTGGGAATGGAAACGTGTCCCGTATTGTTTTCTGCTGAAACTTTCATAGATTCTGTGACTGTACCTATTTTGCTCAGATATGATTTGATGACTCTATATCCTATTCCTGCACATAGAAAAATGGGAAAAGGGTTGGCTAAAGGGGTTCACCTTGGTTAAAACCCTATTTAGGAATCAACCTTAAAAATGACATGAAATTGCATTAAGGAAAGTAGATAGAAAAACAAATAATAGATTACCTTGCATAAACCCTCATGGACCAAAGTACAAATCGCTCATGCCCATGAAGATATTTTAAAAGCTTTTTAAATCCAAAGATTTGACCTTAGAATGTAATGTAGAATCAAGGATGCCTTGAAAAATGCATAGATCTATGATTTCCACTCCTAGATCTTGAATGTAGATATGCTTGATAATCACTTGCAAATAGGAGAGAGAAGGATGGATTAAATGAATTGATCTTCTTTCTTAATTTGAGAATTCCTCTACTTGGACATCATGGGAGATAAAATTGCATCAAATGGAGAATATTTCCTTGGATTTAAATGATATTGAAGAATGCAATACTTGGAGATCATGATCTTGGATGCTTGCCTTGAAATCTTGAATCCAATTTCTCTTTCTTGCTTGAAATATTGATATCTTGATTTCTAAAATGCTTGCATGTTGTTTTTGTATACAAAATGAGTAGTGATAAGGGGTTCTTATACTAACTCCATCTTTAGGATTCACATTTGATCTAGGCCAAACACAAATGAAAATCTTGCAATTAAACCCTGACATCGAACCTTCGGGAAAGTTTGGGCCCCAAAACCTAGGGACATGTCTCCATTAGTGATGTGTCCCATGGAGAATGGACTCAAATTTTAGAGGGAGCTCAAGGAAAATGAATAAGAGTGGGAGGAAAAAAAAAAGATTTCCAGGATCAAGCATAAGGTGCATCTAGACCTCAAAATCAGAAAAATGGGGCCTAATAGGTCCTAAAGTATCCAATTATGGGTGCTAACATTTTAGGACTATACATTTATCCCCCACTTTAGTGGGAGTATAAGGCAAGCTCATGATCATGGTAAAGTAGATATATGAAAAGTGATCAGGCCTAAGGAAAGCATTGTCTCATTAGGGATCAAAGAAATATGATTATTCCTTAAGGAAATCCTTGTCTCCATTAAGGGATCCAATAAAATGATGAACACAAGGAAATAATTTTCTCCTTGGCCAACCACAAGAGAGGTTGCATTGAATTATTATGTATGTGTGTGAAAATGTGAAACATTTAGTAGAGTGTATGCCCCTATGTTAAAGACATTACAAATGCCTTAATGGGAGCAATGGATTTAAAAAATCATACATGCACCCACAAGAAACTTTTCCACTACGAGATGCCCCAAAGAAAGGACAAATCAAGGCAAATGAACAAATGCAAAAAGAGAGTACAGAAGGGATATACTAACTCTCGGGTCAGTATGATCATATGATAATACATGAGATATTATATCTTATTGAATTGTCATCATCCGCCAAAGGTAGTAGGACTACAAGAACAATGTAAGAATGTCATGTAAGATTTACGAAGAAGAGTCTTTTTGGGACAACATTACAGAGACAAAAAATAATAGGTAGTCAGTCTAACTGATTAGAAACATGCAAACTAGGAGATCAAGGTCAAGTTGTAAACCTTTGATCATAGAGTTATCATTGTTATGCATGAAACTCATTTAGGTAAAAATTAATGTATAAATAGATGTGTAATAAATCAGAACAAAGTGGTGTGATGATGATTGTAGCTGCAGACACTTCTATAGATTAGAGACAGAGTTTTATGCAGAAGGACAGAAAAAGATGAAATAGTTTATCAAGAACCAGATTCAAGGCTACCAAGCAGAACAAAGGTATTGATCAATGACTATAGGTGATACATTATATTGTGAACTTTAATGGATATGTAATTAGAAATTATTGATTGCATACACTCAGGTCAATAAGTATTTTTGACTACATTCTAAAAAGTGTATCAAATAGAAGAAATACTTTGAGAAGGTGGATTTAACAATCTTTTGTAAATCTCTTAACCGAGTGCACACTAAACAATGTTGCTAAAGATCATAACAAAGGATACCTTAACGAGTCTAAACATGTTACTCCTAACAGGGTAAGATCATCAGAAGTGATCAACTTGTAAGCCTTAATCGACCCTTTCCATTCTACAGATAGTGAAGTTTTGTGGGTTTCATCCCCACCACAGTTTTTACCTTCTAACAAGGGTTTTCTGTGTTACCAAATCTTGTGTCATGTATCATTACATTTCATGAATGTTTACATGTAAATTGAGTTTATGAATTGATATAACATGCATAAGATAAGAATAGCACATATGGTTGGTAATGCAAGGAATTGATTACTAAAGGATAAATGTTAATTGTATAAAAGTTTTAAAGGGTACTGATTCACCCCTCCCCTCTCAGTACACACCATTCTATTATTTCCAATAATTGGTATCAGAGCTAGATCTCTTATTTGGAAAAGTTTAAATACTTAAGAGAAAAGATCATACAATGGAAAGGTATAAGCTAAACAAGAGTATCGAGAATCAGAAGTTAGAGATACAGATATTTTATGAACAATATAAAGAAGTGAGAGTCAAGATGAGACAATTACTAGATGAAAGAAAGGTTATGGCATCTCGCTGTAATGAAACATACTATCATGAAGAAGAGATACCTGATTTATTTGAGTCATCGGGATCTACATCTTGCAATACATCAGACTCATTAGAAGGATGCATTACAAGTCTAAATGAAATCAATCAACATCTGGCTGGACAAGTGAAATCACTGCAAATCGGTCAAGAGACACAGATTGTAAGAATGATTGAGGTTATGAATAATGCTAGACAAGCTGAGGAAGAATGAACATTAGCTATTGATGATAGGAGGAAGATCATTGAAAATATACAAGAGAAAGAGTCAGAAATACAAAGACATACTGAAGATAATCATGAGTTCACCAATCAGATTATTCTTATGAGTTAGGAGGCAAACCGAATGAACATAGAACTCAATGGAAAATTCGAAGCTATTGGTGAGATAAGAGAAGAAAATGAAAGACTGAAACATGAAGTAAGAATTCATAAACAACACAATGACATGATCAAGAGAACTGAAGAAAGAACAAAAATAATGGATGGTTTTTTGGATGGACAAAGAAGAGTCAACAACAATACCGGATTAGGGTATACCAAGAATGGAGAATCACCATACCAAGTTGATCCAAAGAATGTCTACACAAATCCAAGACCAACAAAGTATTCATGCAATCACCATGGAAAAACAGGCCACACATCAAATGTTTATAGGAGAAAAACAAAAGGTATTCCTAAATCCACATCTTCATTCATAGGAAATTGTTATAAATGTAACAAGAAAGGACATAAAGCATATAAATGTAAATCTAAGGTGAAACAACCAAACAAGGAAACCTACATGGAAAAATACTATCCTACTTGCAAAATGCATGGGCACACATCTCTTGAATGCAGGAAGAAGAAAAAGCAAGCATGGAAGCCTAAAGAACAATAAAATTCTTATCAACCGAAAAGAGTCGGTAACTCATATGTTTGAGATTACAATACATGGACAATTTGCACATCATGTGGTAGATATGGACACACAGAAACAAACTGTATGAGAAAATGGATGAGAAAGTCTAGAAGTTGGACTAACCCTAGAATGGCATGCATACACTTTCATAAAGTTGGTCATCTAAGCAAGGACTGTAGAGACCGAGTGACAAAGACAAGCACTTTTGCCAATGGCAATACCATTGAAGACATCAGGAAGATGAGAAAAAAAATATGGAGGAAAGCTACAAAAACTGATGATGCTGGACCAAGCAATGAAATTGGTGACACCTTATCCAATGGATCTGGTGATATCACCATCCCTACCTAATATGAACAAGTATGGAACTAGACTATACTAAGTTATACTTTACATTAGTTCCATTATACATAGTTAAAATGCCAAATCAACATGATTAAAGATGCACTATGGTATTACTTGTTATAAATCTATGAATGCAATCCCATCAGTCAATACATACTGAGAATCATCGATGTACATAAAAAAGCTAAGTTGTTAATGTAACTCGAGACTTGTCGGTAATCATGTAAAATGCATTAAAGTCCTCACCGTGTACTGAGCACAGTCGATAAACTTGTGAAATGTCAAATGAGTTGTCAATTACCCCAAGCTGAAAGTTTGTGTGATACCTGAGCGACTCCATCTGTAAACACCAAGAAGTGGGTAGAGCATTAATTACGCCACTTAGGGAATCATCTATAAATAGGGCAACATGAGAGCTCATTATTCACAAAGTGATTAAGAGTGAAATAGAGCGAAGAGCAGAGCAGAGAAAAACTGAGTAACCAGATTGTAGAGCATTCCAAGTAGATTCAGGGCATTCAAACAAATCTACTATAGCTACAGTAGGTTAAGTAAGTAACTAGAATCACTGAGCTCACTGTTTGTTTTATGGAAAAATCCCTAAATTCGCTAAATCATGGCAACCACATCCCATGTAACCAAGATCAAGAACGCTAAGGATAAGAAGGTTAATCTGATCAAGAACTCCACTTGTGAAGAACCTAAGTACAAAATATGTCCAGAGGTTGCCCTACAACCCGACGATGCTGGAGCATTTTTGGGAATACCACCTAGGTTTTTACTGATTGAGGATGTCCGATCACACATACAATGAAAGATCATCGAGATAGGAGATATTGAGGTTGAGAAAGCTTACAAGAACCTTTGTAGAGATGAAAACATCAAGGATGAGCATAAACACGTTAAGGTCAAAGGGATGACAAATGCCCTAATATTTTTGAAGGCATTTAAAATCGAGTGGATTTGGATAGTGCTGAGCAAAGTGCATGACTGAAAGATGTGGCTCGATGAGCCAAAACTGATCACCAAGGATGTCAAACACGTAGTAACCGGTTATCCTATAACCGACAAGGAAAAAACACTCAAACATCCTCCTTGCAAAGACATAGAAAAGAATACATGTGCATAATAGGATGGAAGAGGATTGAAGGTAAATTCCATCAAATATCATGAAATGAAATTTGGTGCATGTGTGCTGGGATACAAGATATTCCAAGCCAGAAGGATGAACAACATTACATGTGGAGCAGTTGACACTACCCACAAGATTGTAAAGAAGGGTCTACAATTAGATCTATCTGAGCTTCTACTGAATCAGTTAGATGAGAACTTAAGGACAATCAGGTCCGCAAAGTCCAATTCATGTAAGTTTGGATCACTTCTAATGTGCATGTTTTTATAATTTCAAGAATTCTTTCCATCTATCAGTAATGTCAACTGGGATACTACCCAACCAGTGGCAATTCAAATTAGTGAATTCATCAAGTCACTAGGCAACAAATTTACATCAGTTATGGATGAATAATTTACTAGATTTAAGGACAGGATGCAAAAAAGGATGAGGATACCAGAACAACTGGTAGAAAAATATAAGACTGATATTTGTTTTATGGCGGACACCGATAACAGCTTTATCAAACCAGCTATACTGAGGATAACATGGTTAGCACCACTTGACTATGAGATCAACATAGATCAAGCCACCAATGTCATTGAAGCATTGTTAAATGAACCATTGGACAAGTCACAACCAAGGTTTAGAACCTATGAGGAAGCCAAGGAAAGAATAAAAATAGTCTTAGTTGTGAAGAAAATTGACAGAAAGAAAGAAAAAATGGTAAAGACACTTAAGAAGAAGTTGTCGGTAGATGATGAAGAGTCAGAACAAAAGCATGACACCAAGGGAAAACCACCCATTGGTGAAGAAGAAAAATTGAGTGACTCTGAATATATAGAGTCTGATGCACCACCACTAGCTGAAAAGAAACCAAGGACTACTACTGCATCAAGGACTAGAATTCAGACAACAAAATATGCAACTTCATCACTGGTCAAGAAAGGACAAGTGAGGACTTACAAGAGGAAGCCTCAAACCGGGAAACAAGCACCAACGAAAAGAAGAAAACTCATCAGAAGTAAGGAAGATACAGAAGACACTTAACAAGAAGAAAAAATTGTTAAGAACAAATTTCCTACTACAATTGATGAGGTATGGGCATCAATCATCAAGGCAGGTTCAATAACTAGCCCTAAGATTAGAAAATGGCTAACTCTGAATCCTGAGGATCAGAACAAGATAGAGGAAGAAATAATCACACAAATGTGTATATTTAAATATGTACCAATACAGTTTGAAGGTAAAATTCCATAAGAACTTCTTGACAAATTATCGGCAAGGTGGACATTCACATTGAATTCTAAAAAATAGATAAGGGAAAGAACCCTAGTTTTTGTTATTCCACCCAAGTCCAAAATGGAAGAAATTGATGAAATGATGAAGTTACACTCAAAAAGGTTCTTAGAAAAATTTGAGAGCTTACAAAGTCCCACATGGAAATTTTATTGAGCTTGACAAAGAAAGTGAGGATACTTGGAGAAAAGCACTCAATCTATGTGAAAAGGACACAAGCCCTGAGAGAGCATTAGAACTCATCAACAAGCCTCACAATGAAGAAACAGAGGATATACCGAGCCCAGAGAAAATTCTTATAAATGATGATTAGGATGTCACTCAAACTAAATTGAATAAAGAAGCAGGTAAGGTAATGGATGACATTCCTCATATTCTACAATCATTAGAAGATACTGCAGATGATATAATCATAGATACAAATATCACTGATATCACCGAAGATGATCCTACAGATGAGGTAAAGGCATATGAAGATGTTATTGTTACCTCTGAGAAGCCCAATGAACAAGATACAACAATGAATGCTGCACAAATGAATATACCGGTTCAAATGCCATTATTGATACATGCTATCAATATCATCTCACAAAAGGAGAAGTCACCTGAGAATGATGCAAGCATAACCGATGATAAGGGTGAAGATGAACAAAACAACACAACTGATGAGAAGAATGTAACAAATGAAGAACACAAAGAAACAAAATTAGAACATAAAGATAAAGGTGAAGAAGACAAGCAAGGTGATTCCACTCCTAAGGATACCAAAGGAAAAGTTGTAGATAAAGCAAAGGTTGATGTGGAGACGTCCACGCCAAACGGAAAGGTAGACACTGAGAAGCAACAAAAAGGAACTACACCCCCAAAGCCTTCATCAAGCACATTAGACCAAGCTAAGGAATTTGCTATGGTACTGCATACAGGTGCCTCCACAACACTTTCTAAGAAGAAGAAGAAGAACAAGAATCTAGTCACACTGGAAGAGATAATTGAAATACCAGACTGTGATCTGAGGACATTGGATCCAGAGTCACTTACAAAGTATGCAGAAATTTGTAAAAGAAAAGCTATCCAAGATAATCTTAAGAAGGAGACAAAGTATACATAGGTACTAGATACAACTAAGGAGATACTTCAGCAGATTGTACCTGATACAGACATTGATCAAAATGCTTCTATCATTGATCAAATAGTTTTTCTTACCGAAGCCATTACATCAAAAAATGTGGATGCAGAGAAGGCCATAGAAGAAAATGCAGAACAAAAGTATCAATACAAATTGACTGAGAAAATCAGCCAAGAAGTGGCCGAGAACAAGGTAAAGCTATCTGAACTAGTAAATGAATTGGAACCAATCATTTCAAAAGTTATCACCTTAATTTAGAAGTTAAGCACGTTATAGCACTTCACTAAAGAAAATAGTGAAAAGATTGCAAAAGTAGATGCAGATCTTACTGCTAGTGCACAAGGTCTCTCAACCACTAACAATGCAATCAAGTTGCATTATGAAAAGGTAATGGAAGCAAAGAAGTTGAGACTCAAGATTCAAGAGGCAGAATCAAAGTTCAGAGATGAGGTAACCAAGCTACAGGCTCTACTACTACCCATTCTCACACTACTGCAACAACATATGACTACGACTAGACAATTGATAGCCACCCCAGAGATGTTTGTCACCGACAACATCTATGACATGCACACAAAAATTGCATTGGAGCATATGGACTTGGATCACCTACAGGAGAAATAGGAGAAAATGATGGAAGACATGAAGAACTCCCATTCCCACATTTTTGACAAGTTGTAAGTATTTACACCTTTGCCCTTACTATCATAAAAGGGGGAAAATGATATGATAAAGGGGGAAGATAAGGTGAAAAGGGGAAATAGTATAAATTCAAATTGTATATACATATAATATATCAGAGCATACACATAGGGGGATTCATAATGACAAGGTGAACACATGGTGTAAATACTAAACATTTTAGTTTTTGCACATATCGGTTTTTTATACTAATGTCAAAGGGGGAGATTGAAGACATATTTTTCAATTAGTATGCAAAGGCAAATAGTTTTGAATCGTCGGTAACACCAACACAAAAAGAAGGGTTTAGTACAACCCAACAAAAAACTTCACAAGGGAACTTGACAACAAAGTTTATAGTGTAACCCGACAGTGCAGGTTACACTGTAAACCGACGACACATGTTACAAGTGCAACCCAAAATTTTTGAAGTGGAACCCAATAGAGTAAACTGACAGAGTAACCTGACAGAGGAACCTAACAAGAAGATAACAAAAAAACCCTACAGATAGTTCACAAAGGAACCTAACATGCAGACTACAGAGCAACCCGAGCACCAGTCTACCGAGAGACAGTTATAATTCCTAGAAATTTGGATCTGACTTACACGTCAGATAAAACACTTGTGTTTTATATTTAGATTTTTTTATTAGCTTTAAATCTATTTATTGAAGGACAAGAAATGTAATTGTAATTTTTTTAATCAGTCTAACTGATTAGAAACATGCAAACTAGGAGATCAAGGTCAAGTTGTAAACCTTTGATCATAGAGTTATCATTGTTATGCGTGAAACTCATTTAGGTAAAACTTAATGTATAAATAGATGTGTAATGAATCATAACAAAGTGGTGTGATGGTGATTGTAGCTACGGACACTACTATGGATTAGAGACAAAGTTTTATGTAGAAGGACAGAAAAAAGATGAAATAGGTTATCAAGAACCAGATTCAAGGCTACCGAGCAGAACAAAGGTATTGATCAGTCACTATAGGTGATACATTATATTGTGAACTTTATTGGATCTATAATAAGAAATTATATATTACATACACTCAGGTCAATAAGTATTTTTTACTACATTCTAACAAGTGTAGCAAATAGAAGAAATCCTTTGAGAAGGTGGATTTAACAATCCTTTGTAAATCTCTTAACCGAGTGCACACTAAACAATGTTGTTAAAGCTCTTAAAAGAGTATACCTTAAATAGTGTAAACATATTACTCCTAACAGGGTAAGATCATCAGAAGTGATCAACTTGTAAGTCTTAACCAGCCCCTTCCATTCTGCAGATAGTGAAGTTTTTTGGGTTTCATCCCCACCGTCATTTTTACCTTCTAACAGGGGTTTTCAGCATTACAAAATATTGTGTCATGTGTCATTACATTTCATGAATATTTATATGAATGCTTACATGTAAATTGAGTTTATGAATTGATATAACATGAATAAGATAAGAATAACACATAGTCGGTAACACAAGGAATTGATTACTAAAGGATAAAGGCTAATTGTCTAAAAAATTTGAAGGGTATTGATTCACCCCTCCCCTCTCAGTACACACCATTCCATTATTTCTAACAATTACTATTTTGCATCATCCCCAATTAGACAACACAAAGGCACATTTATGAATAATGGTACATCCACAACATAAAATGTAACAACATATAGAAGAAGTGAGATACAAATAGAGGAATGTCACAACATTTTGATTCCTTTATCACCTTGCACCAACAGAGCAACAAGGGTCTTTTAAATAAATTTAAACAAAATATATAACATGTAATTTGTCATGGGTGAAGCACATTACAACATGAAAAAACAAAAAATCCACCATACAAGAGGAGCTAGTCAAGCATATCACATATCCCCCCCCCATATTGGTTTGTAGTGTTTAGGGAATGTGAGAAAAACTGAAGAGGAGAAACATTAGGCATGGTAGATAGAATGATAGCTAGTTCAAAACAAGGACAATATTGTAAAGATGGGTCACTTTGTTTGTCACTGGGATTAAGAGACAACTATAATGAAAACATAGCTGGTAAATCATCATTAACATCAATAAGATCAAACATATCATCAAACTCACTAGCATGAATATCATCATTATTTGCATTAGGAACATCATCATCAAGAGTGTCTTCTTCATCCAAATTAATTGTAACAAAATCTAAGATACAAAAAGAATTGTCATGTTTGTTAAATTTCATATTTTTCAAGTGAACTTCCTCCTTTGGCTCAAGCATAGGTTGGCCATCAAAGGGAATTAAAGCATTAGTAGATGTTTTAGGTGATGAAATTTTTGGGAAGCATGCTGACGAGTTCTAGCACAGTTTTTATGGTGGCATTCATGAGCATGGCGATTATGTTTGGTTTTTTCTAGAAATTGGATTTTGTTTAGGATCAATCAACATCGGGTTCTTTTATTATTTAGGAGGAAGAGAAAAAGGAATTGAACGAGGTTGGGAGATAACATTGGCAGAATGTTTGTAAGATATATGAGGTGGAAGTGAAGCATATATAGGAGGTGTACGAGGTGTAGGAAGAAGTCCATGTCCAAGGAAAGGAGAAGGAATGTCCTTAGGTTTTCTAAGCTCACAAGTATTTTGGATCTTGTAGGTTTGGTATGATCGGAAGAGATTATCTCTACGGGGTTGAGTTGATTGAGGTATAAAAGACCAAAATAAATCAAGGTCAACAACCTCTTGAGGAAATGAAGGATGATAAAGGCTACAACTAATAGTCATGATTTGTCCATTGTTAGGAAACTTTAAATATTTATGAATAGGAGAGGCCACAACTTTCATGGAGGTAAGCCAAGGTAGATCAAGTTTGACTTGAAATTGATCGGAAGTTGGAAACACATTAAAGGTAACTTAAAATTCTACAACTAACTTCAACAGGAAATGAAATGGAGCTATGAGAAGGATAAATGAAACCATTGCAAGTTTGGATCATAACATAAAATTTATCATAAAAATAACGTTGCAATTGTCTATTAAAAATTTGTTCTTCGGTTATCACATTCACCATGCAAGTAGGTTGAATAAGAACACCACGATAATTAAGGCCACTAACCTTTGCCACAATATAAAGAGGGCCATCAAGTTCTTTAATTATCTCAGTAGGGTCAAAGGTTAAATCGATTAGATTTCCACAATCCATTGAATTTGAGCTTTGATTTCTGGGTTTTTGATTGTGTGTATTTTTAAGGGTCAAAGGTAATAAAAATACTAGGTTTAGGTTCAATTTAATCAATGAGGTTGACAAAATTATTGGCTTCATTACACTTATCATCATAGTCAACAACATGAGTGGAAGAAGGCAAAGGTTGAGTAGACTCAACGGTATTAGTCGAATGAGATGGAAAAGGGTTGGTATAGATTTATAGATTTTTGTTGGGAGGTGCTATGAATTTTTTCCATGATAATTAACACCCTCAATATATATAGCATTAGAATAAATGAGGTCTTGAATACCAAATTTCTAACATAATCACTTTTTAGTATCATGATCGGGTTGAAGATGGTATTGACATAAATATTTGTGATCAAAGTGTTTGGGTAAAGGTTTGGATGTTTCAATTGGAATAAAAGGAGGAAGAGTTAACACTTTAACATTAATAAAATTCAACATCACATTAGGAAAATATTCATAAGTCTGAGTAAAATTAAGAGCAAGTATAAAAATAAATGACAAAGGAGCCACACCTTTGGATGTTTCTACCACTTTCTCATCAACATTGTTGACTGAATTATTGATCTTAATAAAGTTCTTTGGTTTCTAAAACTTGTAAAAGTGTTAGATATGGGATCACTCTTATAAACCCAATCCATTAGAGTCATTCTCTCAAATTAGTTCACTTAAAGCTGATAATTATGAAGCACTGCACATAATTGAGTGAAAGAGGAAAATTTAGAAAGCAAAATCTTATCTCTAATGTCTTTTTGTAAATTAGCAATGAAAATTTGTTGCACATCAACATCAGGCACATGATAAGAAATATGAGCATGCAAATGCTTAAATCTACCAATGAAACCAGTCACTTTTTATCTAACTCATTGTTTACAATGCATTAAATCAGTCAAAAAAATCTTCAGTTCGTTGTTGTTTTGAAATTGTTGAATGAAAGCATTAGCAAGTTTTTGGAAAGAATCAATAGAATAAGGAGGCAAATAACAATACCATTTCAAGGCTTTGTCTTGAAAGGTTCCAGTAAAAAATTTAGCCATTAACCTATGATCACGAGAGAAATCACTACACAATGTTTGAAAGGTTTTGACATGAGTCAAATGATCGCCTTTACCATTATAAGTCTCAAGATGGGGAATTTCCATGTATTGCGGAATAACGACACAAATGATATCCAAAGACAAAGGACTAGAAATGTCACAAGTAGGAATGTTGAATTTGGATTGAGTCATTGAAGCAATTTGTTGTTGCAAAGAAGAAATGGTTTGAGCCAAGTTATTAATAGTAGAATCGGTAGAAAGAATGGTAGGAGGAGATATGTTTGAAATGTTTAGAGAATTGTGGGAAATGGAAGGAATGGTAGAATATGAAAAAGGAACACTATTGTAAGTGTGCATTGATGAAGGTAAAGAAACACATGGCACACTTGAAGGGATAGTAGGAACAATAGGATTAGGAATTATAACATGTGTAAGATTGAGGTTTTGAATTGAAGTTGTTATGATAGGTGGAGCATAGGTGGACACACTAGGAATGAAGGTAGACATAGGCATAGAGGTCTCAAAACCAGTTGTAGGTGGAATGAAACCTAGCTCTTGAGAACAATCTCTATAGGATTGACATAGTTATGAATGAGATAAGAGATAATACACAAGATGTTAACACCATGTTCATCATTATGAATTAACTTCCTTAAGCCCTCTATAACAAAAATGACTTCAGGGTTATAATTTTCTTGTCCTAACCATTGTTCAAATTTCTCAAAGTCATTGGAAAGTTTTTGGACTTGCATAGGAGGGATTCTTAAAGCCTCATATTCATCATAAGAAGAATGGGAAGAGTGTTTCTCCATGATAGGTTTGATTTCACTAGTATGCATGTTTGTCTCATCAAGATTCCTAGGAAAAATACTAGACTCGGGATAAAAGGAACCCATAATTCTGCAGTTTCTCCTAACTAGAATTCTATAATTAGGACTCAAAGTGATAAAAATCATGCATAGGGTAATGAAAGAGAAGATAGATCTAATGCAATTTTAATATTTGAAAGAGATATGCAATTCAATCAAGGAAAATAATAATGTTTTTATGAAAAGCACAACTAACAAACAAATTTAAAGATTTAATGTAAATCATACAAAGTAGATCTAGATCTAACTATGAAAATGAGGAATATGTAATTCATACAATGTAGGAAATTTATGATGTAAATATTTACCACTACAATTCATACCAAGGATATCATGCAAAGAGGGTCTAACTGCCAAATCAAAAGTATGTAAGAGAAGACGAGTTCACCAAAATGTATAATAGGGAAAATGGGGAGAGAAATGTAATAGGTAATGTTATAAATTGACTTACTTCCTCATTTCATTAATTGAACATTGGGAAGGAATCATGCTCCCAATAGGCTCAAGAGGAGATTCAAGCACTAATTGGGACCAAGATATGTCCTTCACTAAGAAATGTAATGAATGAAGTAAGAATGATTAAGTAGTGTAATTGATCTATTACAAAAGTCACTAAAATGTTATTGAAAATGGACTATAACAGACATATAATGAATTAAAACTGACAAAAATGGAAACCAGAAGACAAAATTGACTTATGAAAAAAACATGAGCTCAAAATGGTAGGGACATGGAGGGAATGACAATGTGTCCCCTTTGTTTTCAACTGAAAATTTTACATATTTTGTGACTATACCTGTTAAGCTCATATCTGATCTGACATCTCTGTATCCTATTCCTACACATAGAAAAATGGGAAAAAGGTTGGCTAAAGGGGTTTACATTGGTAAAATCCAAATTTAGGAGTCAACTTTAAAAATTAAATGAAATTGCATAAAGGAAAGTAGATAGAAAGGCAAAGAATAGATTCACCTTGCATCAACCCTCATGGATAGATGTAGAAATCACTCATACCTATGAAGATGTTTGAAATGTGATTGAAATCCAAAGAGTTGACCTTGGAATGTAATTTAGAATCAAGGATGCCTTCAAAAATTCATAGATCCATGATTGTCACTCCTATATCTTGAATGTAGATATGCTTGATAATCACTTGCAAAGAGGAGAGAGAATGAACTATGGGATTGTATAAATAATCTTGGCTTTAGGTTTGTAGACCTAGGCTTAAATTTTTATTATGTTCATAATCTTAGCCATGATGACGGGGGATATACTTTTATAGCACTCCTTATGGTCAGTTGGTTCAACGAGTTTTTTGAAATCAAGGAGCAGAGGGCAAGTGATACACAAATATGTGAGATGGTATGTGAGGTAAACCATATGTTTATGAAGGCTAAAAAAATGTACCATGAGGAGAAGGAAATAAAATAGAGGCAGATTGATGAGGATATTGTAAGAAGACTAGCTGTAAATGCAGATGAAGAAATGAAGCTCAAGCTTTCTCAATTCCAAGAATATGACCATCCTAGGAGTAATTTTGCTAGATTCAGATAGGACAAGACCAATATATTACAATAATATACACAAGAGATAGTCCCTCATCCCAAATTTTCTATTCCAAGCTTTAGAGCTCCATTGTCCATTTTTTACAACCTTAGAGCCTGCCACTAGAAATCCTCCACTCCCATTGCATTTGTCTTTACCCTTTCAACCTTCTATACTTGTCACCATTTCACTCTTTGAGGGTGGACCATAATGGTCCTAAAATTTCCTTTTGGGAGAGTGATACAAAGTCAAAGTTGTCATGTTTAGTGTGACATGTAGAGGAGGGCAAAGGGGAAAATAAATAGGAACTCCTGCAAGAGGATATTAAGAAGGTTGTATAAGAAAAGACCTCTCTACATACTGAGACCAAAAGTGAAGTAGAGTACCCTATCCTCATTTTTAAAGAGATCCCCTCTTTCGTTGTAGGGAAAGAATTAAAGGATCCCATGGATAACCCTGTCCTTGAAGATATACACATGAGTATGCAAGAGGTTGCTCCCCAACCTAAGCATAATGTTACAATAGAGAAAATAGTCCAGGAAAAGGATTTCATGGCTTCTTTAACCCATCATGGAGGATGTTGTGACATGGTAAATTTATAAATAATGAGGGAGTTTGATTGGTATAAACATCAAACATCATTATTGGTATCAAGCCATCATCTCCTAGATCAGCCCTATTACAAGAAAGAAAGCCTCTACAAGAGGAAATTGAAGAAAAAGAAAAAGTACAACATGAGTTGTTGCAACAAGAGGTCTGATATGAAGGATAATTAAGGAGGTTTCAAGGATATTCCTATCCTTGAGAAAGAGTGTGCTAATATGCACGTGGTTGCCCATCAACCTATGCATATTATTGTAGTAGGCATGTAAGAGATTAATGATGATGATGATTTTCTAGAAGAAATAGATGTCATCTTATATTCCATTAATCTTGAGCCAACATCCCTTACAATTGAAAAACTTAAGTTGCATTAGCAATAAGTGAAGATCTGTTAGTAATAACTGAGAGGGGGTGGGGGTGGGGGGTGAATCAGTGGCCTAAAAATTTATCTCTAAAACTTAACCACCAATATTTATATTCTGAAATATAAATCTCAAGTTATCTTTTCCCTTACAAGATGTATGCCATGAAATATTAATTATGATTAACTGTCTGTTGGTGTCTTTGTTAAACCCTTCTTCTGTTAGTTCACCGATAAGCAGTATAACTATTTACCAAAATACAGTAAATATGTAGAGTATACCGATAATCCAGATTTACTTAATGTGAAATGAAAAACAATAAAGTAATGACTCAAACACATAACACATGGATTTTAACATGGAAGCCCTGTTAAGGGAAAAACCACTGGGACCGGTACCCCAAATTTTCACTATTCTGAAGTGAGCCCTGTTAGGAGCCAACCCTGTTAAAGGTTACAAACACACTGTTAGGTGTGACCTTGTTAGAGGATTTAATACAAGTAGTTTGTCACTTAGTATCTGGAATCTAATGCTACTATCCTTGAATTAGCCTCCTTCTTAGACTGTCAATAGGTGTCGGGCATATCCAATGCTACTTTCATGAATCAACCTTTTTGGCACTCTTTAGGATGTACCTCAATATATAGAAGAGTGTTAAGTCCTGCTCTGTTAAGAGACTTGATGCTTCAATGGTTAAACTGAAACACTATGATCTGTTCATATTACAACTTTGAATTGCAGATTTTCAGATCTATTTAAGTACATTACCTCTCTGATCAATAATCCAATTCAATACCTTTCTCCACACTTTCTGCTCTATGATGCTATGCTCACTGTTTGTCGGTGTCAGCATAATTCCTTAGCTCTTTCTTTAGTTTGATTGATCAACAATGTATGAATTTATTCTTCATCAGTTTCTCTTCAGCATCCTCTTTTTCATTCACTCCCCTTAATCCCATTCGTAAATGAATTAAGCTTGTCTCTTATATAGACATAATATCACCATTTCTTGGTTCTTGATTCTTGGCGTGAAAAACAATCTTGCCAATTAGATTTAAAGCATAACTCGTAATTTGTCTCGTAGATATCTTCTTGCCAACTGTACAAATCAACTTTAAATCAATCACTTATCTCTGGTTGAATAAAACAATGTAGACAACCAGTTAAGTCTATATTTAGCTCTGCTAGCTAGATATTTTGTCATTTCTGAACTCTCTGTTCCATCGATCAACACTTCTATTAGTCATCGGTTACAACTGACAGTGTCATCGATGAGACTCCAGTTAGCTTCATGATCTCCATTCGTCGGGCATCATTGGAACTTTACTCGTCAGGCAACTCTGAGTCTTTGATCGTCGGGCACTCTTGTGTCATTGCTCATTCGGGAAACCTTCTAACTTTTCTCATCGGGCACTCTGTGGTTTAGCTTCATCGGGAAATGCTATGCTTCTGGTCATTGGGTATCATTGTGACTTCTTCATCGAGTTCTGTCCGTCGGTGTGCACTCCATCGGTGTAGTTTGTCACTTAGTGAATACTTGAATTTTATGCATTGTTGAAAGCATACCTTTAGTTCCTTTGATTCTCTGAAGTCTTTGGAATTATGTTCATGACCATATAGATTACATTAATTTTTCATCAATGATAATACAATACATTAACTGATTTAATGACTTGCATCATCTTTCTACATTTTATAATCAACTTAATATTATCAAACATTCAATCAGTTATACGTCATCAATCTCTTCCTTTGGCATTGATGGCAACATACTATATTATCACACTATATTATCTCTAATATAATATGAAATACAATATATGAAGTTCATCAAACTACCAATTTCATGTACAATAACCGATAAAAGTCTGATTTTCGGTAAGCTCTTGTAAGCTTAGTTTTGATTCTACAACTTTCTTTCTTTCTTCAATCCTTTGACTGGATAGATGTAGAATCTTTCTCTTTCTCTGATGTAGTGTATCCTTCCCTTGTGTCAACTTCTCTCCCTTTGTTTTTTCTTCTCTTTTGATGTCTTTTTCTCTTTATCAACAACTCTCCCTTTGTATAATCTCTCCTAATGAATAATCTCTCTCCCTTTAGTCTTTTCTATGGGAGGTGATAATATGGATAACTCTCTCTCCCTTTGAAAACAATGCCAAAACAAATTTTCAGCAGTAATGTCAAGCATTTTTTTCTTTTCATCCATACTATATTCCTTGATATTCCCTTATCCATTAGCAATATAACAATATTCTCTGGTGCTCGGTGCAGATATATACCTTTCTGTATATAGATGTATCCTTGAAGTCCATTTCTTTGCTTGCATCAACATGAATGATATTATGATAATATGTAGGTTGATGCAGCCTTCTAGTCATTTTACTGACTAGTAGACAAGGGTTTTACCCCTAGTCTTTTCCTCAAGTACTCAAATGTATCCTTGGGCAGTGGCTTGGTGAAGATATCAGCTAGTTGTTCCTTGGATTGCACATACTCAAGTATCACCTCCTTCTCTTGAACTTGTTCTCTCAAATAATGATACTTGATGGAAATATGCTTAGTCTTAGCATGCATGACTGGATTCTTGGAAATGTTTATTGCACTAGTATTATCACAATAGATAATCACTGGTTGTAAAATCTTCATATGCATACCTTCCAGCAACTGTTTGATCCATGCAATATTTGAGAAATTTGCAACAATAGCAACATACTCTGCTTCTGTAGTAGACTGAGAGATGCATCCTTGCTTCTTTCTTATCCATGTGACAAGTCTGTCACCCATGAAGAATGCTCCTCCAATAGTGCTCTTTCTATCATCAATGTTTCCAGCCCAATCAACGTCAGTAAACACTTTAAGTTCAAATTTTCCTTCTCTTCTATGCCATAAGCCATAATCCTTGGTATTCTTCAGATATCTTAGAATTCTTTTCACAACAGTCATATGTGATTCCCTGGGGTTAGCAGAAAATATTGCAACTATTCCTACTGTATGTGCAATATCTGGTCTAGTATATACAACATACATGAGTTTTCCAAACATTGATCTGTACAAAGTCTGATTTATCTCTAGTGACTTGTCCTCCTTTGTTAACTTACATCCAGTAGCCATCGGTGTTCCAACTGGTTTGGATTCTTTCATCTTGAATATTTTTAGCACCTCCTTAGTGTATTTGGATTGTGTAATGAAAATGCCTTCATCTTGTTGCATGATCTGTAGACCAAGAAAGAATTTAATCTCTCCAAACATAGACATCTCAAACTATTTGCTCATTTCTATAGAAAATGATTTGCAGAGCATATCATTGCCTCCAAATATGATGGCATCAACAAATATCTCAACAATAAGAGTGTTAGCATCAGTATCTTCCTTCAAATAAAGATTATTGTTTTCACTAGTCCTTACAAATCCAATTTCTATAAGATAGGAATGAAGTCATTCATACCAGGCTCTGGGATCTTGTTTCAATCCATACAAGGCTTTATGAAGTTTGCATACCATGTTCCTCTTGTCTAGATCAACAAACCCTTCTGGTTGCTCAATGTATACCTCTTCTTCAAGTATTCCATTTAGGAATGTTGACTTGACGTCCATCTGGTATACCTTGAATCCTTTGAATGCAGCATAAGCAAGTAGAATTCTGACTCTTTCTAATCTAGCGATGGGTGCAAAGGTTTCTCCATAATCTATCCATTGTTCTTGTGCATACCCCTTGCATACTAATCTTGCTTTGTTCCTAGTGACTTCTCCATTCTAATTCAGCTTATTTCTGAAAATCCATTTTGTACTGATGACATTCTTGTCATTTGGTCTTGGCACAAGTGACAATGTCTTATTTTTCTCAATCTGCACAATCTCATCATTCATAGCACTTATCCATTCTTCATTAGCAAGTGCAACATTGATAGATTTTGGCTCAAAGTCACAAATTAAACAAGTTGTGTTTAGAGACTTACTTCTTGTTCTTGTACCAGCTTTCTTGTCTCCAATGATTTGGATTTTTGGATGGTTCCTTCTTACATATTTGGCAAGTACTAGTTCAGTACTTTGTCTTTCATCTTGATCATCATTTTGTCCTTCATTCTGATCTTGATCACTTTGCACATCATTTTGAGCATTTTCCTGACCGTCGGTATTTGCAACCTGTTCGTCGGTTGCAATGGTCTGTTGCTTGGGAGTTTTAATCTGTTGCTCGGGTAGAGTGTTAGGTTCTTCAATGTAAACAAATTTGTTGTAGTCCTCTGGTTCCTTTGTGCTTTCTAGCTTATTCTTTTCTGCAAATTCATCTATCTTTACATTTGCACTTTCAACAATTTTTTTAGAGGCCTTGTTAAGACATTTATAAGCCTTGCTCTCGGTGGAATACCCTAGAAAGATACCTTCATCACTTTTGGCGTCAAGATTTCCATTTCTATCATCCTTTAAGATATAACATTGACTACCAAAAACTTTGAAGTAACTTACACTAGGTATCTTACCATACCATAGCTCATAGGGTGTCTTCTTTGAGTCCTTCTTCAACTGTACTCTGTTTAATGTGTAGACAACACTACTAACAACATCTCTCCAGAAGATTTGAGTGATACCTTTTTCTATCATAAGTGTTCTTGCACAATCAATTATGGATCTGTTCCTTCTTTCAGCAATTCCATTTTGTTGTGGTGTTCTTGGTGCAGAAACCTATCTTTTATACCATGCTCATTGCAAAAGTTAGTAAATTCATCTGAAACAAACTCACCTCCTCTATCTGACCTTAGACATTTCAGATCCTTACCACATTGTTTCTCTACCATAGCCTTGTACCATTTAAACATCTTAAATGCTTTTAATTTTTCTTTTAGAAACATAACTGTCATCATTCTAGAGTAATCATCAACAAAGAGAATAAAATACCTGTCACCATAGTAACTATTTGTCCTCATTGGTCCACATAGATCAGTATGGACTAATTCTAGAATAGCATCAGATGTATGGGTTTTTCTTTTGAAACTAGACTTTGTCATCTTACCTTTTTGACAATTCTTGCACATGATATTGTCTGGCTTTTTCAGCATCAGTAAGCCTCTTACATTTCTTCTTTTGCTTATCTTTATCATGTTGTCAAAATTCACATGACACAATCTTTTGTGCCACAACCTTAAGTCTTCATTTCCAGCCATTAAGCATGTGGTGTCAGTATCATTCAGACAGAATAAGTTACCTTTGGTCTGTTCACCAGTTCCAATCTTTTTTCCTGATTCATTGAAGATCTTTGCCTTCTTATTTTCAAATGCTACTCTGTGACCTGAATTATTCAACTGAGAAACACTCAATAGATTATAATTCAATTCTTTCACCCAGTAAAAATTTTCACATTTAATCAGGTTGTTCAACATTATTGTTCCTTTACCTTCAACTAGACATGGAGAATCATTACCCATTCTTACTATACCACCATTGTAATACTCAAAAGTATTAAACTTTTCTTTATCACCGGTCATGTGATGAGTGCAGCCACTATCTATAATCCAGATGACATTCTTGCTAACTTTAGATATGAGTGCATTTTCTACATACCTTTCATCTTCATCTAAATCATCTTTCATAGCCACAAACACCATCTCGATGTCTTCATCAGATTCAGTGTCAGTATCTCCATCTTTGCATGCAGCTAGGTAACTAGCTTTCTTCCCTTTGTCCTTATAGTCTCGGGTATCTCTTCTTTCTGATGGTCGGTTACTTCTGTTATCTTTTTTTATCACCTCTGTCACACTTCTTCTCAAAAGATCTGTCATTACCTCTGTCATCTTTTCTTCTGTTTGGACATCTTGTAGCAAAGTGTCCTATCTCTTTACAATTGAAACATACAAGTGGTAACTTGCTTTTATATTTACCTTTGCCTCTCTGCATTCTTCTAGACATAAGTGCTTCTATTTCATCTAGATCTTCTTCTTCACTTTCACTTTCACTATCTCTTCTAGATGTGTGTCTATGACTTGATTTGTTTATTATCATAGAAGACTTAAATGCAAACTCTAAGTTTGGTAAGACACTATTATCAAAGTTATTCATCTCAAATGAAATCAGTCTACCAATCAAACTATCTAGAGTAACTATATTGTTTGCAACTTCTCTCATTTCTTGAATAGCAGAGACTCTAATAGCATATACAGGAAGTAAGGTTCTTAGGATTTTACTTACCACAGTCTCCTCTTCAAGTGTACCTCCAATACCTCATATTGCATTGACTACTTCTTTGATTCTTGTGATGTACTGTGTGGTATTTTCACCTTCTTTCATTCTGAGATCATCAAAATTTCCTCTAAGGATTTCTGCCTTGGCTCTCAGAACATTTGCACCACCACCATGTACAAGCTTCAGTTTATCCCACATCTACTTTGTAGTTGTGCAACCTTTGACATCTTCAAATTCTGCATCGGAGAGTGAGGAAGCTAGCTCTACCATCATGCAGTTGTGTTCATGCTTTTCTCTTAATTGATCAACTGTAAGTGTTCCTGTGGGCAACACATATTCAGTATCAAGATATTGAGTCACATCATTCCCTATACCTGATAAGTGGAGTTTTATCCTGCTTTGCCATGAAGAAAAGTTTTCCTTGTTCAACTTGGGCACTTCTTGTCTATTCATCTTGTGATCTTGACTTAGGTCTTGAAACCTTCCTTCTAAGCACACAAGCTCTGATACCAATTGTTAGTAATAACTGAGAGGGGGGGTGAATTAGTGGCCTCAAAATTTATCTATAAAACTTAACCACCAATCTTTATATTCTGAAATATAAATCTCAAGTTATCTTTTCCCTTACAAGATGTATGCCATGAAATATTAATTATGATTAACTATCTGTCAGTGTCTTTGTTAAACCCTTCTTCTGTTAGTTCACCGACAAGCAGTATAACTATTTACTGAAATACAGTAACTATGTAGAGTATACTGATAATCTAGATTTACTTAATGTGAAATGCAAAACAATAAAGTAATGACTCATAAACACATAACACATTGATTTTAACATGGAAACTCTGTTAAGGGAAAAACCATTGGGACCGGTACCCCAAATTTTCACTCTTCTGAAGTGAGCCCTGTTAGGAGCCAACCCTGTTAAAGGTTACAAACACACTATTAGGTGTGACCTTGTTAGAGGATTTAATACAAGTAGGTTGTCACTTAGTATCTGGCATCTAATGCTACCATCCTTGAATTAGCCTCCTTCTTAGATTGTCAATAGGTATCAGGGATATCCAATGCTACTTTCATGAATCAACCTTTTTGGCACTCTTTAGGATGTACCTCAATATATAGAAGAGTGTTAAGTCCTGCTCTGTTAAGAGACTTGATGCTTCAATGGTTAAACTGAAACACTATGATCTGTTCATATTACAACTTTGAATTGCATATTTTTAGATCTATTTAAGTACATTACCTCTCTGATCAATAATCCAATTCAATACCTTTCTCCACACTTTCTGCTCTGTGATGCTATGCTCACTGTTTGTCGGTGTCAGCAGAATTCCTTAGCTCTTTCTTCAGTTTGATTGATCAACATTGTATGAAGTTATTCTTCATCAGTTTCTCTTTAGCATCCTCTTTTTCATTCACCCCCCTTAATCCCATTCGTAAATGAATTAAGCTTGTCTCTTATATAGACATAATATCCCCATTTCTTGGTTCTTGATTCTTGGCGTGAAAAACAATCTTGTCATTCAGATTTAAAGCATAACTCCTTATTTGTCTCGTAGATATCTTCTTGCCAACTGTACAAATCAGCTTTAAATCAATCACTTATCTCTGGTCGAATAAAACAATGTAGACAACCAGTTAAGTCTATATTTAGCTCTGCCAGCTAGATATTTTGTCATTTCTGAACTCTCTGTTCCGTCGGTCAACACTTTTGTTAGTCAGCAGTTACAACTGATAGTGTCATCAGTGAGACTCTAGTTAGCTTCATGATCTCCATCTGTCGGGCATCATTGGAACTTTACTCATCAGGCAACTCTGAGTCTTTGATCGTCGGGCACTCTTGTATCATTGCTCGTCGGGCAACCTTTTAACTTTGCTCGTTGGGCACTCTGTGGTTTAGCTTCATTGGGCAATGCTATGCTTATGGTCGTTGGGTATCACTATGACTTCTTCGTCGGGTTCTATCTGTCGACGTACACTCCGTTGGTGTAGTCTGTCACTTAGTGAATACTTGACTTTTATGCATTGCTGAAAGCATAGCATTAGTTCCTTTAATTCTCTGAAGTCTTTGGAATTATGTTCATGACCATACGGATTACATTAATTTTTCATCAATGAAAATACAATCCATTAACTGATTTAATGACTTGCATCATCTTTCTACATTTTATAATCAACTTAATATTATCAAACATTCAATCAGTTATATGTCATCAAGATCTACATACCATCAACCATACTATCAAAGCCACATTCAAGCGAGCAAGATACAAATATTGTAGAGAACAACAGTGATGTAAAGGTTTATAAATTAGACCAAGTTCCATTAAGAGTATTCCCCATAAGGCATCTAGATTTAAAATAAATCAACAAGTTCCCCTCAGTCATGCTTGTTTCAAAGCATTAGGGGGATTATCACAAGGATGATAAAGTTTGTCTTGCTCATAAAGACAAAGTTCCAATACTTGAAAAAAATTTCATTCTTAATATTGGGAGAACATTCCAAAAGGTAGTAGAATATTTTTCATACTTATTTTCCTTTCAGATTACCTAAATGCATGAAAGGAACAAAAAATTTATAAGGGAAGCTACTTCAATAATCCAGTTAATGGATTTTTTAAACCTTTTTCATGTAATTATCTATACATAGTAGGTTATATATTTTAAGATTTTCAATAAGTTCTTGTGCACAACTACTTTCCTTTTGAGGTAGAATATTTTGATGTTCTGATTAGTTATAGGTAGTTGGAAATTTATGATTTTTCATAGTGACTCCATGCCCAATGGATTGCTAGGCTACAAGCCTTTCATACTTAGCAGGAAAGTATTCCACAAAGGTCGTAAAAAATGTTGACCTTTTGTCACCATCAGATCCTTAGATCAATTTTACTAGGGTATGATATTTTAAAAATGATTAGAGATGCAAAAAATTAGATTGTCAAGGCTTAAAAACTCTTCAAAATATATCTAAATCCATAAGCCCTACTAAACCCCTAAATTTGCCTACAACTTCATAAGTGGTCTTTCACTTTATTTTATTTCTATGTTAACTAGTTATACTAGGTCACTGATCACTTAAGTTGTCCCCCTTTATCATCAAGTGAGAGACCCCTTACCCCTTTTACCGACTTCCTCAATTATTTTCATAGCTTGACAAATGATCTTTCCCCTTCATATTTAACAGTTTCAAAACCATAATGATGATTAAGGGGTAAGCTTTTCATTGTTTCACAAAATGCCCTTCGACCAGTCAAAGCATGTTGATTATGAATTGCGAAGGGCTATGTCTTCACCATTTCACCAAGAGACGGTGGGGTCCATCTTTGGAAAATGTGAAGTGGTGAAAAGGACAACACGTGGAAGCTCAGGCTCAGTCACAAGAGGTTTTTGTTTTGCTGATGGATGGTAGGCCCTTTCTTTCCCTTTTGCAAAGTATTGAAAGAAGTAATATAATAATATGAGCCTGAGCTCATAAAGAAAAAGGATTTTTTCCATTTTTCCAAGGGATGGTAGGTCGCGTTCTTGGCCATTTACAAAATATTGAAAAAGAGTTTAAAAGATGATTTTCAGGTGATCTTGTACATCTCTCTCTCTCTCTCTCTCATTGTAATTTTTCCTTATTCATTAAAATTATTGTTGTTTTCTTATTCCTAAATCGAAATATCGTGTGTAATATTTGCCTTGTTATTTGGACGTATTTCATGATCTTCCATGTTATATGATTGTGTTGATTTTCATGATTGGTTATGCTTGTGAATCTTTATGTTCCTTGTAGAGTCTTTTAAGTCTTAACTTTCATATTAAGCTAAGGTTGATAAATATAGGGAGTAGTGTGGTGTTGTGATATTTATTGAAGTTTAAGAGCAATCATAGTTAGGAGTATATCTAATTTCAATCTTGGTGTATCACCCCTTTTCTATTTCTGCATATCCTTCTCCCCTTTCCCTCAAAATATTAGTTTTAGGAGCATCCTGATTGGAAGGAAGTTGGCCTTCTCCAGAGACTCAACCTCACATTTCAAATCCCACACTTGGGAGGTTGTTTCCATGTTTCACAAGGTTGTTTAGGTCATTCACACTCACCTAAGAAAGAGTGCAAAATTTTGTGAGAATAAATATTGCACATGAATACATGAATTTAGAGGAGGATATAACAAGGAGATAAAAAAATCGAAAAACCCCTAAAAAAATACCTGCAACCACTCCGAATGTGTCTGCAACTTCACAAAAATAGGAGTATGATCCTTCCTAGGAACCGGAAAAATATTCACTCAAGTCACGACTAAGGAAATGTAAGGAGTCAATACCTTCTTTGTCTTGTAGTAAAAAGGCTAAAAAGAAAGAACCATAATCCTCTAAGAAGAAACCCTTGAAGGACAAACCCTCCAATCCAAGCAGAAAAAGATAAGGATAGAAGAAGAAGAGAGGGTTGAGGAGAAAAAGAGGGTTGATGAATAATAAAGGGTTGAGGAAGAATAGATTATGCAGAGAAGAAAGATGAGTAGCCTCCTAAACAGGCTCAAGAGGGTCTCGTCTAATAGAAGGAAGTGGAGAAGAACAACAGATAGAGGGAATTGGAGAGGAAAGGCCTACAATGGAAAAAGTTGGCGAACAACCAGCCAGGGCAATATCTAAGGTAAGAATGAAGAAGAGTTTTGTAAGGGAAACAAAAACCCCTAAGAGGTGTTCACACCACCTTAGAAAGAAAACTGAACCATCTAAGCCCTTAGGAAACATTTTTACAAATGAAGATATTGACTCTGAAAGGGAGTATTTATTTAAAGGAGAAAAAGAACAGGAAAAATAGTGACAAGAAGGAATTTAGTAAGAGAATTTGGAGGAACCATATAATCAAGATGACATAGATAATATTAACTTTGGGTTGGAGAAAGAACTGCCTTATGCAGAGGAATTGCCTCATATAAAGGAACAAAAGGTTGAACCTCCACGAAAATAAACAAAACCAACCCTTAAATCTATTACACCTTCAGTTTCCCCAATAAAATTAGATCCAACATCTGGTAGAAAACTAAAGCACATCCTCATAGATGATAGTGAAGATAATGAGTTGTGGGTTGCACTACAAAAAATCAAAGTTCTTGAGGATGAGATAAAATTGACAAAAGCTAAAGAAGCAGATTTCAATACATAGGTAAAGAATTTGGAAACTAAGATTGAAAACTTGGCCCAAGAAAAAGAAGAAAGTTCAATAGGACAGTGCTAAAGAAGAAGTTGTCACAGAACCATCACCTATTCTTACAAAAGTTAGAGTTAGTATGGCGACGTAGAGAGTGTATTTAAAATTTATGTGGTACAAAAATAAGTGGGATAAATAAAAAGAGAAAATGTAGCTTGAGGATAAAGAAGAAGAAATAAAGAAACTAAAGGTCTCGTTAGAACACACGACAGATTTGGTGAATCAATTGCATAGTTGTAGACCCCCAACAAGGGTTTAATCTCTTTATCTACAAGAAAAATTTGTCTATTTCAAAATTAGTCAATTATTGAGTAATCTTCCACTCTCCTTGGTTGAGCCAAGGTAATTTATTTTTTCTAAAGTAACCCAAGACATGAAAGATCAAATACGTGAATTTTACTTGCATAACTTAGCAGTACCATACAACTCAACTTGGAATCCTTTGCTTTATGTTGATGATATAATGATAAGGGTCGTAATAACTTATTTAAGAAATGAAAAAGGAATGAGGAGAGTTAGCACACACCTATAAGGAGAGAGAAAAGAGTCACCCACTATATATAAGAGCAGTAGAAAAAAGATAGCATAGATAATTAATGAGTGGGTTGAAATGATAGGAAAATGTATAGTTGTAGATACAGTTCACCAATGCAGACTGTAGGACTACAATAGAATTAAGGAATTGTTAGCTGCACACGGGAAGGAAATCAAGGATGCATGTTAAGATAAATGGTCTCATCTCACCCAATCATTCAAGATGGAGCCCCACTCCATTGATAATTGCATTGCACTAGAATCTAGGACAATAAAGTACATCCAAGTAGCAGTGGACTCCAAGAATAGTTGGTTTCCCTTCAAATTACAACCACCATTACTCCCTTACCTAGTTTGACATTGACTGGGAGGGCATGTAGTGGATTTTTTAAAGGACAAAGAAAGATGAGAGAAGATCCAAGGTAGGAAGGGATTCTACATGACAGAAGAAATAAGAGTCACAAATGATGTAGATTACAGGATTTGCATTCTTTACTATAATAGTTGATCTACTTGAGGACAAACAAGAATTTAAGTTAGGGGGTGTGATGAGTCCATGTTTGGTATCTTTTGAGGGATGTTTTAGGTTCAGCTTCATGATATTTTAGGAGACTTCTATAGGACTTGGTTATACTTAAGTACATAATGATGATCTATAATGATTATTATATACATGATATACATGATATATATATATATATAGCTCTATTCTTGTGTGAAATGACAATTGATATTGATTAAATGTGATGTTTTAAGGTATTCTGATGTGTCGTGTATATTCTCTATTGTATGAGCTAACTTGGAGCTACAAAATCAAAAGATGAGATGGTGGAATACCTACTGCTACAGGGAAGACATGGTCAAACCTACAAATAAAGAATCTATGTGAGTCATAGTGTTTCTCAACCCATCATTTTAATGAATGGTGTAGGTTGAAAAAGATGATTGGTAATGATTGTTTAAATGAAGGAAAAATTATCACACTAATTCAGCTATGTACCTCATGATGCATGACCATGTCTCATTTAACATTCTATGTTTTTAGTTTTTCTTTGGTGCATTTTCAATTAGTGAATAAATCAAACTCTACTGAAGAGTGACGAGTGTAATGAAAGGTTTTAAAGCTACTGGTGTTAGTTTCTTCAAGATCTCTCTCCTATAAAAAGCATACAAATCTGTTGAGTAAAGTTAGTTGATAGTTAATAAAATCACAATATTAGATTTTTTCTTAATAAGCTTTGCAGTTAACTCATTGTTGTACTTTTGTTATGGTTAATAAAAGCTGGATGGTGATTTTTGTTTAAGGAGATTATTTTGTTAATTCGAGGTTACATATCCTCAAGCAAGGGCCACTTAAGGTGATGTAGTTATCCAGTAGTGTAGAAGTAGTTAGTTGCATTTTAATTAGTACATTTTCAGTTATACTTGTTAAAGTTAGAGTAGTTCATCTTTCATTTAACTTCCTTGATATGATGCATGGTTAATACACTTGAAATTTACTTTCTTGTATGGTTAATGTAGGTCTAGGTAGTTAATATTATTGTGGTAGTCCTTTTGCTAATTAGTTAATTTTAGTTAATCATGTTAAGCACCGATTCTGTCACATGCAACCTCACTATCTTACCAACAACCAAAGTTCCTTATGTTGGGATTAGCATAGAATGCTTTAATGTTCTTATTTTTAGTTGAGTTATGTATTTTGGTAGGTGCTAGATTGACTATGCTGCACATATATAGTGTAGATGCCATCTAAGAAAACACGTCCCTAGTTTATAATTAAATGAGTTTCTATTAGGGTGAAAAGTTACTTAATCACATATTAGTTGCTTTATTAGGATAATGTATTGATTTGTCTACACTTACCAATCATCCTTAATGAAAATCAGTCACCATCCATCCACCTTTTTTCTATCAATGCATGGATTGATTGATAGAGGGATGGATCAATGGATAGATGGATGGATCGCTAGATAGATCGAAAGATAGATAGATAGATAGACAGACATGCAGACAAATAGACAGGTAGATAGACAAACATGACCAACACATAGATAGATAGATAGTGTTAGAATAACTGAGAGGGGGGAGTGAATCAGTGGCCTAAAAAATATTCCAATAAATCAACCCAAAAACTTATTACCATAATTATAGGCCTCTAGTTATCTTCAGTCCTACAAGATGAATGCCTTGAAATAATTTTAACAAATAACTACTGCTCTGTGTTCCTTTTTTAAACCTTATTCTTACTATTTACCGATTAGCAGTCTTTCATTTATCAAAATACAGTAAATTACTTAGTGTATACCGATTAATCCAGATTAGTTATGTGAAATGCAAAACAGTAAAGTAATGACTCATAAACACATTGACACATGGATTTTTAATGTGGAAACCTTGTTAAGGGAAAAACCACTTGGGACCGATAACCCAAAATTTTCACTCTTCTGAAGTGAGCTCGGTGAAGAGCCAACCCTATTAAAGGTTAAAAACACACTGTTAGGTGTGGCCTTGTTAGAGGATTTAAATAGAATAGTTTTTCACTTGATATCGGGCATCTCTATGCTACCTTCTATGACCAAACAAAGTGTAGTTTGTCAAATGGTATCTGGCATCTCATGCTATTTTCATGATCAAAATTTTTGATACTCCTTGGGATGTATCTCAATATAGAAAGGATAATTAAACCCTGCTTGGTTAAGAGACTTTATGCTTCAATGCTTAAAATGAAACAATAAAATGATATGTTCACATATACAACTTGAATTGCAGATTTTCAGATCTATTGTAATCACATAATACCTTTCTAATCAATGGTTCCCTTTAATACCTTTGCTCCAATTCTTTCTGCTTGGTGAATATTGTTTGTTTCTTTGTTCCTCGGTGTCTGCATAAATCCTTAGCTCTTTCCTTCAGCTTGATTGATCAGGACTGTATGAAGAATTCTTTCTTCACCAGTATTCTTTTCAGCATTCGTAATTTCATAATGAATAACTTGTCTCTTTTATAGACATGATTTCACCATTTCTAAGTTCTTGAATTTCTTGTTCTTGGCATGATCCACAATTCTCGCCTTTCTTGATTTAAAGCATGCATGTGGTTTAGCCTGTAGATTTCTCCTTGACAACTAGAATAAAACTCTAGCTTATCTCTGGCTATTAACTTGTCGATAAAAATAATGCAATCAACTAGTTAACTCTATATTTAGCTCCTTCCAGCTAATTCCTTTGTCATTTCTGAACTTCAGTTTTGTCAGTCAACACTTCAGTTCATCGTCGGTGACAACTGACAGTTCTGTCGGTAAGACTTCTGTTGTCCTCGGGAATCTCCGTCCGTCAGGGTTGTCTATATCCATCGGGCATCACTGTGAAGTTCTATCCATTGGGTAACACTGTGATTGTGCTTGTCAGTAATGCTTTCTCGGGGTTCTTTCTCGGGTATCACTATGACTTTCTTCTTGGTTTACTCTGTTCATCGGTGTGCACTCCGTCGGTGTATATAGTCACTTAGTGCATACTGAACTTTTATGCATTACTGATAGCATAACCTTTGTTTCATTGGTTCTTTGAAGTCTTTAACAATATGTATATGACCAATCAGATTATATCAAGTTGACATCAATGACAATACAATACATTAACTGATTTAATGTCTTGCATTAACTTTCTGTATCTCGTTGATCATCAACTTAATATCTTCAAACATTTAATCAGTTATAGTTCATCAATATCTCCCTTTGGCATTGATGACAACACACTACATCATCACACTGTATTATTACTAATACAATATGAAATATAATAGTTGAAGTGCATCAAACTACCAATCTTATGTACTATAACCAATACAAATATCTAGTTCTCAGTAAACTCTGTTAGCTTAGATTTGATTCTTTTAGCTCTCCCTTTTTCTTCAATTCCTTCACTGGATAGATGTAGCAGCTTCTGATTCTTTCTCCTTTGTGATGTTTTCTCTCCCTTTGTCATCTCTCCCATATGAGTATACTCTCTCCCTTTGACTAAACATGATGGATATTTCATATGTAATCTCTCCCTTTGGATATTCTCTCCCTTATAGGTACAGTTTACATCTCTTTCTTTCGATGATTCTGGTGGATAATGGATATAATCTCTCCCTTTGACAACAATGTCAAATGATCCTTTCTCCATTTATAATATATTCCTTGAATTTCCCTATCCATCAGCAATACAATAACTCTAGTGTTCGGTGCAGATAAATACGTTGTTGTGTACAGATGTATCTTTGCAGTCCATCTCTTTGCTTGCATCAACATGCATGATCTTCTAATTGTGTATAGGCTGATGCAGCGTCCTAGTCAGCTTACTGACCAGTAGACAAGGGTTGGACCCCTAGTCTTTTTCTCAGGTACTCAAATGTATCTTTAGGAAATGGCTTGGTGAATATGTCAGCTAATTGTTCCTTGGATTGAACATATTCTAGTATCACATCTTTATCTTGCACTTGTTTTCTTAAGTAATGATAATTGATAGAAATATGCTTAGTCTTAGCATGCATGACTGGATTCTTGAAAATGTTAATTGCACTGGTATTATCACAGTAGATAATCACTGGTTCAATAATTTTCATATTCATACCTTCTAGTAATTGTTTGATCCATGCAATATTTGAGCAATTTGTACCAGCAACAACATACTCTACTTCTGCAGTGGATTGTGAGATGCATCCTTTCTTCTTGCTTATCCATGTGACAAGTCTGTCACCCATGAAGAATGCTCCTCCAGCTGTGCTCTTCCTGTCATCTAGATTTCCAGCCCAATCAACATCTATATAGACTTGAAGCTCAAATTTGCCTTCTTTCTTATACCATAGACCATAGTCCTTGGTATTCTTTAGATATCTCAGAATCCTCTTGACAACAGTCATATGTGATTCCTTGGGGTTAGCAGAGAATCTTGCAACTATTCCAACTGCATGTGCAATATCTGGTCTAGTATGAACAACATACATTAGTTTTCCAATCATTGAACTGTATAATGTCTGATTTACCTCAGGTGATTTATCTTCCTTTATCAGCTTGCATCTAGTTTCTATTAGTATTCCAACTGGTTTGGAATCTTCCATCTTGAATATCTTCAGCACCTCCTTGATGTACTTGGATTGTGTAATGTATATGCCTTCATCATGTTGAATAATCTGAAGACCAAGAAAGAACGTGATCTCTCCACACATAGACATCTCAAACTCTTTGCTCATTTCAGCAGAAAATGATTTGCATAACATATCATTGCCTCCAAATATGATTTCATCAACAAATATTTCAACAATCAGAATGTTAGCATCAGTATCTTCTTTCAAATAAAGATTGTTGTTTTCACTAGTTCTTACAAATCCAATACTTATGAGATAGGAGTGAAGTCTTTCATACCATGCTCTAGGTGCTTGTTTCAATCCATACAAGGCTTTGTGTAGTCTACAAACCATGTTTCTCTTGCTTAGATCAACAAACCCTTCTGGTTGTTCAATGTATACTTCTTCTTCTAGAATTCCATTTAGGAATGCAGATTTGATATCCATCTGGTATACCTTGAATCCTTTGAATGTAGCATAAGAAAGTAGTATTATCACTCCTTCTAGACTAGCAATGGGTGCAAAGGTTTCTCCATAATCAATACCTTCTTCTTGTGCATACCCCTTGCATACTAACCTTGCTTTGTTTCTGGTGACTTCTCCATTCTCATTCAGCTTGTTTCTGAATATCCATTTTGTATCGATGACTTTCTCGTCATCTGGTCTCAGTACTAGTGTCCATGTGTTGTTCTTTTCAATATTCTTTATTTATTCATTCATAGCACTGACCCATTCTTCATTTTCAAGTGTAGTATTGACAGATTTTGGCTCAAAATCACAATTAGACATCCAGTGTTTAGAGACTTACTTCTTATTCTTTTTCTAGCTCTTTTGTCTCCTATTATTTGGTTCTATGGATGGTGTCTTCTGACATACTTGGCAAGTATCGGTTCACCTCTTTGTTCATCGTTTTGATCATCATCTTGACCTTCATTCTGATCTCCATCGCTCGGTACATCATCTTGAGCAACTTCCTGATTTTTGATATTTGCATCCTGATGCTCGGGTGCAATGTCCTGTCGCTTGGGAGAATTACACTATTTCTCGGGTAGAGTGTTAGGTTCTTCATAGTATAAAAACCTATTGTAGTCCTCTGGTTCCTTCTTACTTTCCTCTTCATTTTTCTCTGCAAATTCATCTATTCTGACATTTGCACTCTCAATTATTTTGTTAGAGGTTTTGTTAAGGCATTTATAAGCCTTGATTTTGGTAGAATACCCTAAAAATATTTGTTCTTCACCTTTGGAGTCAAGCTTTCCATTTCTATCATCTTTCAAAATATAACATTGACTACCAAAAATTCTGAAGTAACTTACATTGGGTGTGTATCCAAACCATAGCTCATAGGGTGTCTTTTTGGTGTCCTTCTTCAATTATACTCTGTTCAATGTGTAGATAGTAGTACTAACAACTTCCCTCCACTATGTTTGAGTGATTCTTTTCTAAATCATTAATTTTCTTTCACAATCAACAATTGATCTGTTTCTCCTCTTAGCAATCCCATTTTGTTGCGGTGTTCTTGGTGCAGAAACTTGTCTTTTGATTCCATTCTCATTGCAAAAGTTAGTGAATTCATTTGAAAGAAATTACCCTCCTCTATCTGATCTCAAACATTTAAGTTCCTTACCACTTTGATTTTCTACCATAGCCTTATACCATTTAAACATCTTGAATGCTTCTGATTTTTATTTTAAAAATATAACAGTCATCATTCTAGAATAATCATCAACAAAAAGAATGAAGTATCTATCTCCATAGTAGATTTTTTTTCTCATGGGTCCACATATGTTAGTATGGAATATTTCTAGAATGGCATTAGATTTATAAGCTTTTCTCTTGAAACTTGACTTTGTCATTTTACCTTTTTGACAATTTTTACATATGACATGGCCGGGTTTTGACATGCTCGGTAAGCCTCTTACTTTCCTTTTATTGCTTATCCTAACCATGTTTTCAAAGTTCACATGACATAATATTTTATGCCACAACCATATGTCTTCATTTCTAGTCATTAAACAAGTGGGGTTAATATCATCAAGATAGAATAGGTTACCTTTTGTCTGCTCACCAGTACCGATCAACCTTCCTGATTTATTGAAGATATTTGCTCTTCTGTTCTTAAATGCTTCTTGGTGGCCTATATTATTCAACTATGAAACACTCAACAGATTTTAATCAAGCCCTTTTACCCAGTAAGCATTTTCACATTTGATCTGATTATTTAACATTATAGTTCCTTTACCTTCAACTAGACAAGGTGTGTCATTTCCCATTCTTACTGATCCACCATTGTAATACTCAAAAGTTTTAAAATTTTTCTTATCACCAGTCATATAGTGAGTACAAACACTCAATAATCTAGACATCATATTTACTAACCTTAGATATGAGAGCAGTTTCTACATACCTCTCATCTTCGTCTGAATCATCCTTCATAGCAACAAAGACTGTCTCAATTTCTTCATGAGACTCGGTGTCAATATTTCCAACTTTTTTCTCAGCTAGGTAACAAGATTTCTTCCCTTTGTCCTTGTAGTCTCGGGTATCTCTTCTGTCAGATTGTCGGTTGCCTCGGTAATCTCTATCATCACCTCTGTCAAACTTCTTTTTATATGTTTTGTCATTACTTCTGTCATCTTTTCTTCTATTAGGACATCTTGCAGCAAAGTGTCCAATCTCTTTACAATTAAAACATACAAGTGGTAATTTACCTTTGTATTTACCTTTGCCTCTCTGCAATCTTCTAGCCATTAGTGCTTCAATCTCATCAAGATCTTCTTCATCACTTTCACTATCACTATCTTATCTCATAGTGTGTTTACGACTTGATTTACTTATTTTCATAGAAGATTTGAATGCAGACTCTATATTTGGTAAGACATTGTTATCAAAGTTATTCATCTCAAATGAAATAATTCTTCCAATCAAGCTGTCTAGAGTTACATTATTGTTTGCTACTTCTCTCACTTCTTGTATAGCAGATACTCTAATAGCATAAGTAGGCAGCAAGGTTCTTAGGATTTTACTTACCACAATCTCTTCTTCAAGTGCACCTCCAACTCCTTGGATAACATTGACAACCTCTTTGATTTTTTTGCTGTACTGAGTGATGTTCTCACCCTCTTTCATTCTTAGGTCATCAAATTTACCTCTTAGGATTTCTGCCTTGGCTCTTAGTACATTTTCATCTCCTCCATGTACTGGCTTCAATTTATCCCACATCTGCTTAGCTCTGGTGTAGGTTTTGACATCTTCAAATTCAACATCAAAGAGTGAGGAATCAAGTTCTATCATCATAGAATTATGCTCATGCTTTTCTCTTAATTGTTCAAGTGTATGTGATCCTGTGGGTAACACATATTCAATATCTAAGTATTGAGTAACATCATTTCCAATACCTGATAGGTGGAGTCTTATTCTTCTTTTCCATGATGCAAAGTTGTCCTTGTTCAACTTGGGCACATCTCGTTTTCTCATCTTGTGATCTTTTGCTTGAGTCTTTAAACTCCCTTTCTAAGCACACAAGCTCTGATACCAATTGTTAGAATAACTGAGAGGGGGGGGGGTGAATCAGTGGCCTCAAAAATATTCCAATAAATCAACCCAAAAACTTATTACCACAATTATAGGCCTCTAGTTATCTTCATTCCTACAAGATGAATGCCTTGAAATAATTTTAACAAATAACTACTGCTCGGTGTTCTTTGTTTAAACCTTATTCTTACTATTTACCGATTAGCAGTCTTTCATTTACCAAAATACAGTAATTTACTTAGTGTATACTGATCAATCCAGATTAGTTATGTGAAATGCAAATCAGTAAAGTAATGACTCATAAACACATTGACACATGGATTTTTAACGTGGAAACCCTGTTAAGGGAAAAACCACCTGGGACCGGTAACCCAAAATTTTCACTCTTCTGAAGTGAGCTCGGTGAAGAGCCAACCCTGTTAAAGGTTACAAACACACTGTTAGGTGTGACCTTATTAGAGGATTTAAATAGAATAGTTTGTCACTTGATATCATGCATCTCTATGCTACCTTCTATGAACAAACCCAGTGTAGTTTGTCAAATGATATCTGGCATCTCATGCTATCATCATGATCAAACTTTTTGATACTCTTTGGGATGTATCTCAATATAGAAAGGATAATTAAACCCTGCTCGGTTAAGATAATTTATGCTTCAATGTTTAAACTAAAATAGTAAAATGATATGTTCACATATACAACTTGAATTGTAGATTTTCATATCTATTGTAATCACATAATACCTTTCTGATCAACGGTTTCCTTTAATACCTTTGCTCCACTTCTTTCTACTCGGTGAATTTTGTTTGTTTCTCTGTTCCTCGGTGTCTGCATAAATCCTTAGCTCTTTCCTTCATCTTGATTGATCAGGACTGTATGAAGACTTCTTTCTTCACCATTATTCTTTTCAACATTCGTCGTTTCATAATGAATAACTTATCTCTTTTATAGACATGATTTCACTGTTTCTAAGTTCTTGAATTTCTTGTTCTTGGTATGATCCACAATTCTCGCCTTTCTTGCTTTAAAGCATGCATGTGTTTTATCCCGTAGATTTCTCCTTGACAACTGGAATAAAACTCTAGCTTATCTTTGGCTATTAACTTGTCGATAAAAACAATGCAATCAACCGATTAACTCTATATTTAGCTCTGCCAGCTAAGTCCTTTGTCATTTCTTAACTTTAGTTCTATTGGTCAACACTTTAGTTCATCGTCGGTGACAACTAACAGTTCCGTCGGTAAGACTTCTGTTGTCCTCGGGAATCTCCATCCGTCGAGGTTGTCTATATTTGTCGGGTATCACTATGATGTTCTGTCTGTCGGGTAACACTGTGATTGTGCTCATCGATAATGCTTTCTCAGGGTTCATGCTTGGGTATCACTGTGACTTTCTTCTCGGTTTACTCTGTCTGTCGGTGTGCACTCCGTCAGTGTATATAGTCACTTAGTGCTTACTGAACTTTTATACATTACTGATAGCATAACCTTTGTTTCATTGGTTCTTTGAAGTCTTTGACAATATGTATATGACCAATTAGATTATATCAAGTTGACATCAATGAAAATACAATACATTAACTGATTTAATGTCTTGCTTTAACTTTCTGTGTCTCGGTGATCATCAACTTAATATCTTCAAACATTTAATCAGTTATAGTTCATCAGATAGATAGTTAGATAGATATCCATCTATCTATCCATCCATATATCCATCCATCCATCCATATGTCTGTCTGTCTGTGAATCAATCAATCAATCAATCAATTGGTCCATACATCCATCCATATCTCTCTCTTTATTTATCTATGTTTGTCTATCTATATATACATATGTGTGTGTGTGTTTGTAGTATTATGGACTTCATCATGTTTTATTTTAATTCATATGTTGATGGTTATTTTTCTCATTTCTGCTTTATGCCCTATAAGTGATTATTTAGACAAGACTCCAAGATCTTGGCTCCCCCAACACTTAGGAATATTAGAGAGGAACCACTTTTTGTTATCCCAAGCTTTATTTATAATTATCTAAGAAATATAATAACCAATAAATTCTCAAAGCATGGAGATGTTTCATTTTCCACCCTACAACTAGCATGGTAACTATTCAACAAAATAACTAGCACCCCTCCTTTTTATAATGAGAAAAATAAAAAATAAAAGGTTTTACCCAAATAAAATTGAGAGCTTAATCATAAATTTAACTTGTTACAAGAAATAACATCCATATCTAGTTGAAATCTACAAAAGACATAATAGAAAATATTCTATCTCGAGCCTCCAAAATCCTCAGTTTCTAACTAAAAGTCATCGTAAAAAAATAGTGTGGAGAGTTCAATTGAAAGGGAGCTCACGTTCATCTACAAAAAGTTTCAAAGTGGTTGTAAGTTTAACCTACCCAATCTTTTTATCTCATCATTCAAATTGGAAAGAATAGTAGATTCCTTTGCCTCCTCTGCATATGCCATGAGCCTAGGTCACTCACTATCGAAAAGATATTGAATATATCAAAGGTATCTTAGGTAATCCTTTAGAAAATCTATATTCTATCACACTAGGTATACTCAATTTAAGGAACAATTTAGAAGGTTTAGGGCTATTTTTCCTTTCCAAAATTTTATTAGTCAACCTTGTTCTAACACTTTGAATAGATGGGTTATCACCTTGATGAATCACAAAGATAATTTGAATTGAAAAGGTACGAGAATATCTTTACTTTATATTCAACATTATCACATTCTTAATATTCATCAATAAAACTAACCATTTTAATGATGCTTCATCCTTCCTTATATGAGCCCTTTTAGCTTTATAAATTAGGGTAAATGATTATAAAATGTCTACCTTTCTTACACAAAAATAAGATCCAAGGCCACACAGTATGTTTATTTTACAAGACACCAATTTTTTGTGTAGTGAGAATTGAGTAGAATCTAGAACTTCTTTTGATGATTTAATGATATCAAAACCCTAAAATTCTTGTCGGGAACTAAAAATTTGATATCCTCAATCTTAATCACCTCATTTGAAGGCTTATAAGTCATCGTAGAAGAAACCAAAGATTGGGTTTATGATAGAAATTTTAATCCACTTAGAAGACAAACTAAAAAAATAACCAATTCTAATTGAAAAATAACATCCTAGGGTAGAGACAATCTAGAAATTATTGGTCATAACATTTTTATATTTATTGCTCCTAAAGAAAACAAAAAAATAATTTTTTGGACCATTCTATACATATTTATATAAAGACCATTTTTATCCCAAATAATAAATATCCAAACATCAAAGAGATCAAGTGTGTGATGAAATAAAATCATTACCCAAGCATACAAAGGATATTGCAACATTTTGAGTTCTTCTTTATTTTATATTGTTAGAAGCATTAATGTCACTAGGAATAATTTTAAAGGTACAACAAGCACATTATGTTTACTTGTACTTCCTTAACCCTTCATCCTCAATGAAAGAAACTCCTATAAGAATAGAAAATTGCCCATCAGACACTAATACTTGTTTGTAAGACTTTCTACTCCCATATTTTTCTCTTATGGACAACATTATCACCCATACTATGACTAGATCCTACATCGCTATGGACATTATACCACCACCTCAACACCACCTCCTAGCGAAAAAAATCCTTAAAAACTTATAGAAAAAATAAACTTCTGAAAATACTTAGGAATAACAAATGAGAAAGAACTACAAAGAATACCTAAACCAAAACTTTCAAGACAAAAAAATAAACCCGTAAACATAATAAATTTAAGTTAACAAAACATAGACAAAGAGAGCACAACAACAATCAAGGAAGCTAATGAGAAAATCCAAATAATTATCGAGGGTAAGTTATCATCTCTCCTCACTAGAAAAATTAAAATATTAAAAAAATATTGTAATATTATCATGTTCAATTTTTAATAGATGATTATACCTCTAGTCTTTCAATTAAAAATGGAGAAGCCTTTTTTTCATGTACCAAAAATGTGAGATTATTAATGAGACACATATTCATATTGAGAATATATGAAAATTTTTAGTCTGTCATAATTGCATGTGCACAAATATAGCAATATGTGCACCTAGTTTTATACTTACTAGTAGTAAAATTTGTTGTTCTATTTTACTGAAAATTTGTCTTGCGAGTTCTTCTTTGGTGGACTCGAAGCTTGACTCCATGTTTGGGAGAAAGCACTATTCCATATTGAAATGATAAGGGTTTCTCCATCAATGGAGAATGCTCAAAAGTAAATAATTGATATAGATGAATTACTGCTAGTTTAATCTCTTGTAGGGAAAATCTCATCCCAATGCAGGCACGAGGTCCAATCCCAAAAGGGATGTTAGCATAGGGGTGCCTCCTCTTTTCTTCTTCGCATTCAGGATCAAATCTCTCTGGTTTGAATTTTTCGGGCTTTGAGAAATGGGCAGGATCTTTTGCTGGCACATTTAAGGCTAGCCATACCCATGTTCCCTTAGGCAATAAGTACCCGCTTATATCAACATCTTCTTTAACCTCTCTTGCAACTAGAGGAGATACTGTATAGTAACGCATAACCTCCTTTATTACCTGTCATATATTAAAATCAAGAAATTTAATATTCTTAAGTGATTTATGTTGAATTAAGCTATAAATTTTGAAAAAGTTTACATGTAAGTAAATTTCAAAACTATACATTTATATACATATATGCATATACATATATATTATACGTTATAACATTTGATATGTTGTAAAGCAACTGTAAATGAAAATACACTTAAATGTCTCAATACAAAAGTCAAAGTCAATCTATAGTAAGATAGATTGAGAATATTGCAAAATAAACTATTTTCTTCAAAATTTTAAAATTAGTGTAAAGATAAATTTATCCTAACACTAATTCAATGTGTAAGACATACATTAGATATTCTCATTCTGGATCACATCCATGCTCCTGGAAATGAACTCTAGATTTAAGAAATTGAATCTAGTAACAAAAATGAACTTAACATAGAAAAGTGAACTAGCAAAATTTGATGTTTATAGTACAAATGTACCTTAGCTTCTTGCACCTATCTCTAAAGTGGATGGTGTCAAGAAATAGTTTTTTGAGAACTTGTTTGGTAAGTATTTTCTTTGTTTTGGTCAAACTGCTAGGCAAACCAATTCAAAAGTGAGCTACCAAATATTAAAGATGACAAGAAAGAATGTAACATGTCTATGATAATGTAAGAAGATTACATAATTTCATGCTCTCATGTGAGTGTTTCTCTCTTATAGGGTATACTGCATAATTTCAAATGGATAAGGAATGTCCTTAACCAAAATATTCAATAAGTTGGCTCACAATTGTTTGTAATAAAAATGCAACAAGGTTCAATTTAAACTCCAAGGTTCAAAAGTTTAAGGCTCATATTTGTATGCATGAAAGTGATCTAAGTCAATTTTGTATTGACAAATTTGGATTAAGATGGTGAATACGATATCTAGGAACCAAAACTAATTTGTAGGAATGAGCAATGAAGAAGATACGATGAAATAAAGGTGTGATGAAAATATAATGTAAGAATATGCCACTTATAGACTTATTATTACATGAAAATTAACTGAATCAAAATAGACCCAAACAATAAATAGAAAAAGTACATATATATAATTTTCACCATTAAATTATTAAGAGTTACATCTAAATCTATTAAAGGAAGCCCATCAAAACTTCCACAAACACAACAAAAACCTAAAATAAACGTAGGATGTAAACCATAACTCTCTTAGAAATTAAAGATAATTTTCAGCAAACTTACTTCTTCATATGATAAAATTTTAATACATTTCCATATTTTAAGTTTAATAACTATTGACTTAAAAAGACCAAGATATTAAGGAGAACATGGGCTAATTACTAACAACAAAGAAGACTCAATCTTGAAGCCACTTAATATCTTTTAATTCTCATGAGAGATGGTTTCTTGTGAATCACAACTCATGAAACAAGGGTCAATGAGTTTGACTCAAAAACTACACAATTCAGTCTTGATAGCAATATCACAATTTGACTTGTGGAGAATATCTCCTACTTATCAATACATCTAGAATGTTGAATATATTATGGCATATTAGGCACTATTAACTATGTATATGTATATATCAATACATTATATTTTAAGCTTTGGACCACTTGCATAAGGTGGTAATTATAAACATTGAAATTTTAAAGAAAAATGTAAAAGTGGGTAATTTTGTACAACTTATCTTGAATTAAAAATGAAGATGTACGATAGTTGTTTACTTTCATTGTTCACTATTGATACAAATTATTATTAGTTTTTAAAAAAATTTATAATAGATAAAATAAAATTTGGAAGTTAGATGTGCATAAATTAAAGGAGAATTGAAACATAAGCTGTAATTCTGAAAAACAAAAATATTAAAAAAAAATAAAAATTTTGAAAAAAGAACAAATAAGATCAAGAGAGTGGTAACAAGATTTGAAACCTATTTATCTTTTTTTTTTTTTTTAAAAAGAGAAAAAACAAGAGTTTAGGTGATTTTACCTGAGTAAGATAAGGAAATTTTTCAAGATCTTCAGCAGTGGGGTTTCTGCCGGGGGGCCCGAACGCATCAATTTCTTCAAGCAATTTGTTCTCGACATGTGGGTGTGCAGAAACAAGATATAACACCATACATATTGTAAACGAAGTTGTAGCTGAGCCCGCCAAAAGATGTTCATAAGTGAGAGAACTTATATAATCAGGGGTAAACAAATTTCTGGCATCATTACTCGATTTCCTCGCATTCAGCACCGAGGAAAGAAAATCTGTCCTTGATTCCAACCCCAAATCCATACTTCTCTTGGCCACAATAGCATTTAATCTGTCCGTAAGCTTGCCGTTATTCTGTTCGACCTTCCAATCCCCTGTTCCTGGGATGCGACTGAGAATTTGTCGAAAGGGCTCCTGAACAATTGGGAACAGGATCCCCATTATTATACTGAAGGTGCCAGTGAGGTCCATTTTCAGAGAAGTTGTGGAATAGACGTGCTGCTTCACAAACTCTGAGACTTCCCCTTGGACTGGATGTGTGGATGCGGATTGTGAAGTGGTCTCTGTGAGATTGAACCTCTCGCCGAAGGCTGCCTCTCCGATGATGTCTGTAGCGGCCTTCAGAATGAGCTCTGAGAAATTTATGTCTTCTTTTTCGTCTTTGGTGGAAAGATAGTCTTTGAGGATGCAGATTGTGCGTTCCATGAGGGGTACTTGATTGGCTATTCGGCTGGGTTGGTACAGAGGTTGGATCGTGCCGCGCATTGATGACCATCTTGAGTCCCTGAACGAGTAAGGAAAACAAAATGAAAACCATTATTTGATTACTGCTTAGGGTTTGGGTTAATCAGTATATTTTAGGTTTTAGGTTTTAGGTTTTTGATTTGTTTGGAGTTTATTTGATATATTTTTAGATTTATGAATTAGATTGTGTATTAGTTTCTGAATTAATGTTTCGAATTATATTATATGATTCATCATTACACTAATCGAAAACTAAGAGACATTAAAATATGTCACCAAACCAGTCAATAACTAAATGTAATTTCAAATTAGTCACCTCAACTAATAAGTAGGAGATATTTTTCCACAGCAAGTCAAATTGTGATATTGCTATCAGGATTCAACTGTGTAGTTTTTGAGTCAAACTCATTGACCCATAATTCATGAGTAGTGGTTCACACATGAACCCATCCAATGAGTGCTAAGTGTTCCATTCATTCTCATGAGAGATGGGTTCATGTGTGAACCACTACTCATGAATTATGGGTCAATGAGTTTGACTCAAAAACTACACAGTTGAATCCTGATAGCAATATCACACCTCAACTAATCAAAACTTAAAATTTGATGTTTGAACAAAAATTGAATTTAATAATTTTACTATTGATTGCTTCTGAATTTTAACTTCTCTTCACTATTGTCATTTTGCTGCTCTGAATAATTGGTGCATTGTGGTAAACACACATATTATCTATTTGGAAGCTTTGTCTCTGTGTAAACGATCAGTACACTGATCACACCGTGCTAATTGCATAAGCTCTTCTGTACAATTCAAGGGCTATATTAGGGTATTTTACAATTATCAACAGTATAGTTAGGTTGAGTTTTTCACAATTTAGGTAGATTGAAAAGATTGTCCGAGAATCAATAGTATATGTATGTTGCTTCTAGATTTGATTGCATCAATGTTTTTTCACTAACATTTTGGATCACACTATGATTCATCATCCAGATTTTTTTTCATTTTCAAAGTTTTAGATATGTTATTTCTGAATTTGATTGTGTGAGTCCATTTTGCATTAATGTTTTGGATCACATTCTATGATTCATCATCAGAGATTTTTTCTCCTTATGCTCTCTATCATCCTTATGATTTATCAGAAAGTATGATCCAAAACCTTGAAAAGGAGAAAAAATCCCAATAATAGATCATGGAGTGTGATCCAAAACGTTGATGCAAAATGCGCTCACACAATCAAATTCAGAAATAACATATATATATAAGATTATACTAATTTTAATATAGATTTTCATTTTATCAAAATTTCAGATAACAATCAACAATCTATCATCAACTATATATAATATATACTTTTATATATTTACAATATTCCACAATTAACAATTAATACGCCTGTTTCATTTAAGTGATTCTACGCTGAGTCATTATTACAATTCATATAATAAACTGTGGTTTACAAGAATCATTGACACTAAAAAGATACCCATTCCTGCATATTTCCCGAAAATCACAGGAAAGAAAAGAAATGAATAGTAGTTTCAATGGCATCTTAGGCAGCAAAATTGTAACCATAAGGTGTTCAATCCATACCTGGTAAAAAACAGTCCCTTCTGGTGGAGAGGGGAAGAAGCAATGGGCGATGGAATACTTCTATTCGACAGAGATTTGAATTTCTTTATCCCTGCCTCTCTACACAGCTCTGCATCTGCCACTATCACTAATGGCTGTCTTCCAAAGTTGAACCTGCAATTTCACACATAATCACAGACATGCAGTCCCAACAAACAATTTCTCTTAAGATCTCCTTCCAGACAGACTTCTCAAAAAAAAAAATCCTTTTCCTTAACCTAGAAATGTCTAAAAAATGTAGATATGATGAAAATCTTTAAGGTGTGAAGAAAGGAATTGGCCTCTAAAATTTAGATATGATGAAAATCTTTTAAGGTGTGAAGAAAAGAATTTGACCTGTAGATTGGGCCATATTTTCGAGCCAAGCTAATAAAAACATCAGGCCCACCCTTGGCAATGAGAGGCAAGTGGCCGAACAGCCATGATTCAGGGGGACTAGGAATATTGGGCAATTTCCATGTGGGTATCCTTGAATAAACATAAACTGAAATCAACCCTGCAACGCAGATTAAGAACACACTACTCCATGATGAATTTCCCAACCACAGAAATATCTCTCTAAAATGATATGTGATAATGCTGTTTGCTGAATCAATACTGGTAGCCATGTTTGATAACTTATGAAACTGGCTGGCATAGTACAAATAACAATTCTCAGAAATTTATTGAATAAACAATCCAGGCTTATTTTGGACGAACCTGAGGAAGCATCTCTTCCTCATTCAGAATGGAATCCTATGTAATTTGTAAATAGTTAATTTTCCCTGGTTTGCACTTTGCACCGATGTAATTATCAATGTTTATAACTATGTTTATGTCGTTTCCTCAGATACATTCAGAGGCGGATTATGCCTTTTCCACCCATGATTTAATATTTTGAAGAACAAATTTTATAATGGAAGTGCTTTGGCACATATCAGACTATTAGATGCTCCCAGGCCACTAATTAGATCTGTAGCTAGCGCATTTGATTAAATTATGCGTTATACGTTGGTCAATTCATTACAATTTATCAGGTGGGTCATATATTGAGCTTTCAGTCTTATTCTGGCATGGATTTTATTTTTATTTTTTAAAGCTATATGTAATGGCCGCCCATTCTATCATTTCGGGGGAAGATGGTGTATCGTGATAGTTTTTTTTTTTTTTTTTTTTTAAAAATAAAATTTCTTTCAATGATGACCAGTCTTATATATTTTTATCTTAAAATGATAAATATAATAACCTTTCATATAAGGAGAGGGTGGAACAAATTTGTAGTTATTTTATATGTTCAAAATTTTCAACGAATTTTTTAATTAAGTATTAAAGTGTGTTTTGTCATCAATGTTAAGTTTTTATTTTGTCATAAAGAAATCTAAGTTGATTCTAAAAACAAAAATACATTTTCACTAGTTATGGTACAAAAATAAAAGGTTATAAGCTTTGAATTCCTAACCTTCAAAATATATTATTCTAGTCATCTGATTTTCATGGAGCTTAGAGTATTTTTAAATATAATGTTGCCAAAGAAAAAATAAGGAAGATAAATAGCACATTTTGAGAATAAGATAAGAAAGTAGGAAGATGCACATGTTAAAAAATAAATTGATGGATTAGAGGATTAAATGGAAAGGAATACGGGAGTTTAGGTGAGATTTTTGAGCAAGTTAAGCATACAAAGAAACATGAAGAATCCTTACTCCACTCTTGAGATGATCCATGAAATAATGGAACCAAATTAACAAGTATGGCCCACAAGATTTTCATTATGTATTTACTTTAAGTTGTATTGATGATGAACCAAGATCTTTTAGGGAGGATCCCTCTTCAAATGATAGTTAGCCTTGGATAGAGACCATTCAATAGAAGATGATGGCCTAGGATAAATGTGACACATGTGACCTTGTGATTTTTCTTGAGAGAAGAAAGCCCATTGATTATAGTGGATACTCAAAAAGAATTTGGAGCAAATTGTTGGTTACAAAGTGTAAGGAAAGACTTGTGGCCAAGGGCTATTTCTAGAGAGGTTTTGATTATCTATTAGATTCTTGTTATTTCTTGTGATTTTTAGATTTGAGCACATAAATGTTAAAGCTACATTCTTGTGAGATCTTGAAAAATAAAGTTATATGTGATCTAATTTGATGGTTTTAAGTAAAGGAGAAGGAACATTTGGTTTATAGGTTACATTTGTCATAGTATGGTTTGAAATAATAACCTCATATGTGTTATCAAGCGTTTAATGTTTTTCGATCGGAGTTAGATTTTTTGGAAGAGAAAGAGGATATCAATGTCTGTTAGAAATAATAGTCCACCAACACAACTGAGAGGGAGGGTGAATCAATTGTGTGCCAAATTATTAAACTTTAAACTTATAAACCAATTACTCAATGCAAATATGAACACATCAAAAGCAACATCATAACACAAGCAATTGTTGTCGAGGAAAACCTTGTCAAGGGAAAAACCCTGGTGGCAATGATGCCCACAAATAATGTACTGAATATCCTTGTTAGGAGGTCTAGCCTTGTTGGGAGTTGATTATTACATACATTACATAGTCCCTGTTAAAAGACATACCTTGTTAGGAGTAAAGAGAAATAAGAGGCTCACTGCCCAAATGAGAAGGTTAAATTCACTGTCCAAAGCGCGCGCACACACACACACACACACACACAGATATATATACAATAACCAGTGAACTGACTGATAGCAACTTGCTTTGCCTAAACAATTCCAATGAAGTTCATCACAATCACTATCTCTGCTCTACATCCAACAGACTTCACAGTTACAAGCTCGCGACTTCCTCATCATACTCATCGCCTCATCAAGAAACAACTCTCTTTTATACAAGTTACAATAAGCAATTAGGTCATCATGTTAAGACTTCCCCAATGCACAAATAATTACATGGACCCTTGCTAAGATACACACGATACCTTAAACAAGTAAACGCCAAATACACTCCACGATCCATAATCCATGCTTGCCATGCTTTAAAGTTTTAAACACATTACATCACTGTAGTCAACCACAAATAGGTCTTCGCAAGATCACACGCCACAACTGACGTCACCAAGAATCCAACGACCCAAGAATCACAAATAATATTCTTCAACATGTCTTCTACCACACCTCAAGCTCGCATCCAAGTTATCCCAAAAACTTAGGGACCAACTCTGTCATAATCCTATGTCACTACTCTGTAACCAGTCTTTAGCAAAACAACTATAACTTATGCAAACAATAATATCAAGACAAGCGATCTTAGATATAAGATATCTTCTCATCCACTTATACAGATGCGTGCTTGTATGCTCTGAAATTTTGTACAGTGTCCGTACATTTCTGCCAGTCTTGCCTATATCAGTGATAACTTGTCTGTCTGAGACTTCTAAAGTATTCAACTGAAACATATGTTGACATCAAAGACAAAACATGAATGTCAACTGTCATGTCCCCTTTCTAGAGTGGACATCAGAGTCGGAGGAGTTGGCCTATCATTGGAGTCTCGTAGGCTAGCGGAGATGGATAGGGACTCATTCAGTGCATTCAGTGACTGGATTTGGGCTTTACA
>MU224537.1:419476-431840 GCA_018584345.1 Thuja plicata | reverse complement strand
TGTTTGCAGGTTTTAAGTTGTGCTCAAGTCAAATTTTCCCCAAAATTGTGAGAAATCTTTCTCCTTTAAGGGGATTGTCGTTATTGGCCTTCTTACAAATTGATTATGCAAATATTATGATTTAGTGAAGTTGTGTAAGAAAGCTTAAGTTACTATTTCATTGTGTGTCAAGTTATTTGTGCATTTTTCAGACTTTTTCTGGTGCATCACCATTTAGGACATAGTTTTCCTTTTTTCTGTTCTTCTATCTCTTTTCTCCATCAAAAGGAATCAATTTTCAGATAATATAGAGTGATTTACTAGATAGGAAGCCGGCCTAGGACCCGGAGATTCATTCCAGCCATAGTTTACCCACAAACTTGGAATGTTTCCATGTTTCTCCAAAAGGTTAAGTTCCTGCAAACTTAACAAGGCGCAATTTTGGTAGACAACAGAAACTAAGTCTCTTTCTTCATGAATAGTCTCATCATCGTTAATATCAATAAACCCAATTTCATCATAATCCACAACATCATCATTAGACACACCTTCACTAGCATAGTAACATTCCTTATCCTTAGAATAATTAGGTCTATGAAACTTAGGCTTATGCTTAGGAACCCTTGTAGGACATCTAGATGCAAAATGACCAATCTTATGACATGAAAAACACTTCAGGGGTAACTTTCCTTCAAATTTACCCTTACCTCTCTTTTCTTTTATTTTCTTGTGATCAAGGCCACAAGTTCATCTAGTTCCCTTTCCTCTTCCTCTATTTTTGCCCAATCATCAACATATTCACGAAGCTCTTCATATGTTGCATAGTCACCTTGAATGCAGATTCCACCATTGGTATTGTATCCTCCAGCTCCGCGGCCTCAAAGGTGGTCAACTTAGCAATCAACATCTCTCTGTTGAATTTTGCTATCAAAGGTATGATCTCTTCTATTGCTTGCACTTTAGTCTTGTAGGAAGGTGTCAAAGATCTGAGAATCTTTGCGATCACTTCTATTGTGTGCCAAACTATTAAACCTTAAACTTATAAACTAATTACTCAATGCAAACCTGAACACATCAAAAGCAACATCATAACACAAGCAATTATTGTCGAGGAAAACCCTGTTAAGGGAAAAAAATCCGGTGGGAATGATGCTCACAAATAATGTACAAAAAATATTATATCCCTATTAGGAGATCTAGCCCTGTTAGGAGCTGATTATTACATACAATACATAGTCCCTGTTATAGGACAAACCCTGTTAGGAGTCGAGAGAAAGAAGAGGCTCACTGCCCAAATGAGAAGGTTAAATCCACCTTTTGGACTCAGTGTCCAAAGTACATATATAGAAGTATAAAATAACCAGTGAACTAACTGATAGTAACTTGCTTTGCCTAAACAGTTCCAATGAAGTTCATCACAATTACTATCTCTGATCTACATCCAACAGAATTCACAATTACAAGCTCACAACTTCCTCATCATACTCATTTATCGCCTCATCAAGAAACAACTCTCCTTTATACAAGTTACAATAATAAATTAGGTCAACATGTTAAGACTTCCCCACTGCAAAAATAATTACATGGACCCTTGCTAAGATACACACGATACCTTAAACAAGTAAACATCAAATACACTCCAATGTCCATAATCCATGCCCGCCATCCTTTAAACACGTTACATCACTATAGTCGGCCACAAATAGGTCTTCACAAGATCACACACAACAACTGACGTCACCAAGAATCCATCAACCCAAGAATCAGAAATAACATTCTTCAACATGTCTTCTACCACGCCTCAAGCTCGCATCCAAGTTATCCCCAAAACTCAAAGATTAACTATGTCACAATCCTTTGTCATTTCTCTGTAACCAGTCTTTACCAAAACAACTATAACTTTTGCAAATAGTAATATCAAGATAATCGATCTTAGATATAAGATCTTTGCTCATCCCCTTATACAGATCCGTGCTTGCATGCTCTAAAATTTCATACAGTGTCCATACATGTTTGTTAGTCTTGCATGTACCAGTGATAACCAGTTTTTCCGAGACTTCTAAAGTATTCAACTGAAACATATGTTGACATCAATGAAAAACATGAATGTTAACACCTCTACCAGAAACAATTCCATCGATGTCTACATTAAATGTATAGATAATTAAATTTTAATAATTAGTGAATCATTATCTTATATGTGGATGCCATGTTGTTCTTAGTAATAGAAAGAGGCTTATTAGCGAGCTTAATACTTGGCTCTCTAGTACACTTGACATGAATAAATTCATAATATCTAAATATAGTTTATGAATAGAAATTAACTAGTAGGGATCAAATGTTGGAGTCACCTAAAGAATCAGAAGATTCATTTGGAAATAAATAAACTTATACAAAGAGATTAAGTTAAAAAAAGGCTAGAATATTAATACTCATATGAATGTGTTTAATATGCATAAAATGTTCCTTGTATGTTTAGGACAAGGATGACGATAGAAGGCAAGACTAAGCCTCTCAAAGTGTTGACACTTGTAGGTGGTCGGTCTCCATTATGGATAATTAGTTGGTGTTGACAACTTAATGCATCCTCCCAATGGTGCATCTAATCCCTTATCAAGTAAATTTCATCTTAATGGAGGCTCGTTTAATTATCAACTAGGTATGTCTGCACTTGGATGATACTGACACTATATGTGCAACAAAGTATTTCTAGTTTCTAGTAAAATCATATAACAATAACAATTCTTAGTGAAAAATAATAACAATAAAGGAAATTTAACACTAGTTTCACTCACACGGCAGTGGTTGCAAGTGTAACCACATAGGTATGGGTGTGTGTGAACAAAGCAGTGAACTAGGGTAATCTAACTATTAAGGAAATGTTTATTACAATGAAACTTAATTGAATCTATCATTAATGGATTTAACTGAGTACTACAAAGCAAATAAAACTAATATTTAGATTAACTGGTAATCAACTAATCAAACTACTGATATGAAAAAATATAATAAATGAAACAAATAACTAATCTACTCTAACCAGAGGATTACTTCACCTCAAGCGGTCCTTTCTTAAGGGGTTGTAACCTTGAATCAATTCAAGACTTTAACTCAACTAAAGGTAATCATCCACTTATATTGAATAGTACTAAAAATTACAAATAGCAGTAATCTATATCGACAACTGCAATATAGGAAATATCTAATAACATTTGAACCACTGTACTCTTTGTAGACACCTAAATTTGTCCATTCCCACTTTAATATTAATTTTTATTAATATTTGTCATTAACATTATATTTGATTTTAATTAATTAACTATAGTGTTATATTCCTCTAATTATTTAATTAAATTTATTTTAATTGAATAAATTCATTTTTCCTTTGTATTTAAATACTATAATATATTAAATTAAAATACCATCCCTCCATTTCTTAATATAAAAAAAAATTATTTATTTTATTCCTCCACTAGCCTAAAGTTCTTCTAAACCTGGATTAATTTAAAATTTACTTTAATGCTCATTTACCTTTTTCTAATCTTGCCTCTTGCTAATTATTCCTCTAATCTTGATTAAAGGTGGATTACCTTTAGTCATGTGCACAATCACCTTTTTCAAGGTGAGGTTTGATTTTTTCTTCTTTTGCCTCTTAATCCTAGCCACTCATTTCTTTTACCTAACCCTTCATCTCAGCCACTCATTTTCCACCACTTAATCTTAGCCCTTCATATTTCATAGCAAATCCATAAAAGTAGGCCTCACTCCTCATTTCCAACTAGTTAGTGAATTGAACATTTTTGCATACTTGAGCATCTTGAACATTTTTTAGCATTTTGAGCATTTTAGTTTTCATGTTAGTGTAGTTCTCATTTGAAATCTAGATATTACATGCTAGGTAATGGAAATCAATCTTAGTTTAGTTTAATTGATCTTTGCATTCTCATCTTAGATTTACTATTTGCGTTTGCATTCATCATTCGAGGGATTTGGAGTAAGTTCCACATACTTGTGCTCAAATCCATCATTTCTTCATCACTTTGCATCTTGCATCATAGTGGGATTTTTATTGCATTGTGTTGGGAGAGCACACCCACAAAATCTCTAAGAGCAAATCAAACAAGTCTTGGGTGCACTTGTTTTAGCTCATCGGAGGTTGTAGTGAGAATTTAGTTGTATTTCAAGTTCTTTGTATGCTTTGATTTATTGGTATATCTTGTGTTTTGCATGTTTTGGCTTGTTGTGCAACTGCAGGTAATTTTCATTGCATACACTCTTAAGACTATCTTAGATTTTATAAGAAAATCTTGGAAGCAACGATTAGATTATAAAAGATATTAAAATATTATTACATACATGTCATTCTTTGGAGAGATGTGACTTATTCTAAAAATAGAACTACTTTAACGAAGCTACAAATATGGAGTTCAAATAGAACTCAATAATTCCATCACGGAGCATGCAATTTTATAGGAACAAAATTATCACCTAACGAATGATCATTGCCAGTTCATAAATTCTCCATTGTTGTGCACGTACAAGTAACAAGGACAAAGTCGTTTCAGTGAGGGTAACCTCATCGATCATTGCCTTTGACTGCTTCTCCTCATTATGATAGAAATAAATACTCACAACTATATTTCATCATTCCTCCATTGAAGCTATAGGTTAGTTGAGAACAAGGACGATACACAAACATACCAATTTAATCTTAAAACATCATATAACTAAAATTAATCACCACATCGCATAGATTCGTAGATATACCATATACCATTCTATTTTATATATCAAGTAGGATTATAGGTTAATTATAATATGTTTAAGTATAAAAAGGTCTTAATAAAGTTTGATAAAATGACATGAAACTAACCCAAGATACTTCAAAAGACATAGATTTTCAAACTCATCACAACCTTCAACTGAAACTGCTTGTCCTCAAGCAACTAAGACTTACTATTGTAGCATGACACATCTACCCTAAAGTCCACTAACTGTGACTCCAATACCTTATGTCATGTAGAATCCCTTGCAACCATTAATTTGATCCCACTTTTCTCGTTCCTTGTTGAAATCCATAAACTTTCCTCCTAACCAGTATGGAACTAGATAAAGGAGTGGCATATAAAATTTAAGTGGGAGCCAACCACTCTAAGTATCCAATATTGCTTTATTGTACTTTTCCATTCGAGATTCCGATTCTTTACAATTCTAGATTAAATGATTTTTTATTTATTTTTAGTGCCTGGATCAATCCAGACAACCTCTCCTGACAAGCGTCCTTGATTTCCATGCTCTATGTGGTGAACAAATCTTCTATTCTTCTATAGTCCTATACCTTGCAATGATGGATCTTCCCTACAACTTCTTTCCTACATACCATGTCTACCCACTCATATATGATCTATTATGGCTTCTTTGCCTCTACCCAAATGTAGAGTGAGCTATTCTTTTCTCATTCCTAGATAGGCCCGTGATAGGTCACCTCTCTCTTCTAATTTTGCAAATAGGAAATTAAAGCCCTAATCTGCATGTATCCAACATAAACGAGAGGATTCCAACTTGAATTATAAGGTACAACCGAATTATGTAGATAAAATGCATAGAGTTGGACTTGCATGTCCTATGGAAATTTTGAAAAATAAATGAAGAATAAACCTTAGAGCAACTAGGCAAATTGGTACATAACTAAAAAATTGAATTATCTGGAAGCACATAAAATTTTCTACTAAATAAAGGGAATAGACCTTGGCTGGCGACTTGGAGATGCACAACTAGTTAGCAAGGTCTGCCATATATTGTAAGGAAATATTCATCCTTTTTTATTTTTGTGTCTTGCTCCTCTAGTTTTGCATCATGAGAAATTTTGAGTTGCTCCTTTTATTTTTCCCACTGATCTTTGAACAAAAGGAATTTCAAATGGCCTGCCATAGTGTCATGCCTAGGGTTAAGGTATTAAGTATAGAAACAAAATTAGGAGTAGATGGTCCTTCTATTATATCCTTTGTTCGTGCCTTTTTCTTCTTTTGTTGAAGTGTGGATTGTGCTTCCATTTTCCTCACTTTTTCTTTAAGCTTTTGTTCCTTAATCCTTAACTAATCAACCAATGCTTCAAACATCTTAATTTTTTGGAGTGCTACCTGAAGTTTATCTTCATCACTATTATAAATTACTACATATGCAGGGCCATGCCCCAATTATGATCCTAGTTTCATAGGAGATACCGGGGGTGTCAAGAAGCTTTTTGTTTGTACAGATCTAGTTCTCTAAGCCTCAAATGACTCTTCCTCATAAATTATATTATGTCCAACAACTGATTCAACCTCTTAGTCACATATTTCTTCACCTACCCTTGTATCCTCATACTTTTTTGGCTCTAGTTCTTTTTTTTATGTTTTCTCCTCTTTATTTGAGACATCTTCACTTGGGGGTTCCCTATTGGTTTTAAATTAGCTTTCCCTTCTTGAATCAATGTCCTCAATAGTAAAAATAAGCCCAAAGTCATTTTGTACTTCTTTTTTCTTGTGAAGGGGCCTAGAATGAAACTCAGGGATTTTTGCTTCTTTTAAAATTTTCTTCTTCAAATTTGGTTCAATTTTAGGGGTAGCTATGATTTCCTCAAAAATTTATTCCATATATAATTCCTCCTTATTTTCTTCTCCCCTAGGTCTATCTTCACCTCTTACTTTTACCTCACTCTCCTTCTCTTTGGACCTTGGCTCTTCCTTTTTGGACTTGGGGGTTTTCACCCTAGAGGGTTTTTGTCACTTCTTCTTTTCATACTTCTTTCCAGAAGAGGAAGAAGGTGAGCTCTTCTGCTTCCATAACCAGGTCTTAAGAGAAGAAGTGTCTTGTTCTGGTGAAGACACTATGTTTTGTTCCCCTGAGGTTGCAGTGGCTACGGGTGACTTTTGTCTGAGAGTACCCTTGTCACTTTTGTATTTGTTTACAAGTCTTTATGTTGATTCCTCCTCTAAAACCTTATGATTATGTGTAATTCCCTCAGTTGTAGGTGATTCAAGAGGATTAAAACCATCATCCCTATTATCCATTCTTTCACCTTCTATTTGCACATCATCCTAGTTAATTAAAAGTTCATTCCCTAGGCAACTTTTTTCTCATGGGGTATATCCTTGAGAAGTATATTAGGTATTTTTCCCATTCCTTGAATTCTTGATAGGAGACATTAGGGTATTGAGAAGAAAGAATTATTTTTATTAACAATACTACTAAATAGTAATTTGATAGGGAATATTTTGTCCTTTTCCTTCTATATTCAACTTCCATTCTAGTTAACATTCTATGCAAATAATTGGGTACATTGACAAAGTTATTATGGAACAAACAACTCATCAATTTAAAATGAGTATATAAAAGAGAGTGACACCCATCACATATTATGTACCTGATGATGTGGGTAGTGACTTCTCTCCACAGTGGAGGCAAAGACAACCATCATGTGCCTTGGCTAGTAGACCAAAATTCCTCATTTGGCCTAGAAAACTTGGCCCTGGTAGCCTCTACATTCAGAGATTTGGATATTCTTCTCCCATCCCACGGAGTCTAAAAACCTCTAATATGGTTGCCTCTAAAGCATCTACTCAGAGACCTTTAACAATTGCTTCATTATTTACAAAGGTCTCAATGAATTCTTTAGTAATTGCATGATTATACTCATTCAACTTTAAGAAATAGTAAATCCATCCCAACCTTTCAGAGAAAGGCTAACTATCAACATCTTCTAGTATTAGCTTATGGTCGGTCGACTCTTTCCAAATTGGATCACCACCTATCCCAATGTATGCCTTATTGTTGTTCCTACACAATTCTCCATTCTTCAAGAAATGGTTGACCAAAAAACTACTGAAAAATTATGCATAAATTGAATTCCATTGTGCACCTCAAATGTAGAAAAATATACCCTCTACTCTGCAAAAAAACTTCAAATTTTATGCAAATCTCGATGTGTTTCAACTAGTGTAACCTTTCCTTACAAAAATTCCTCAAAACGTTTTACACATGTGAGTCATAATAACCTTTCGTAATTAATAATCCATCTTGCAAATAGAGCGGTATGAGATATCGCATAAAAACCCATCACACTATGACACGTAATCTTACTATACTTAAAGTTATCTTTAAAATCTACTACTTGCCTAATCATGAAGATGGCTCACACGTTTTTAAAAAAAAATTGCATTGCACCCTGTCCCCCCAACTTGAAGGTTAATTTGTCCTCAAATTATTACAAGGAAGGTAGGTTGACAAGAACAAGCAAGTTAAGAAGATATCATAATAAAATGGTATAAATGTATGATTGAATCGTGCATTGTAATAATTAATTGTAATTAAATGATATTTGAAGGAAAAATAGAGTATGTGTTCTTGTCATAATCGGGAAGTACAACTCGAGATATTCAGATAAGCAAGAAAGATGATGATGAAAGAAGTAAGAAGTGATTGATGTGATTGGTGGAGGCATGGTAGTAAAGGTGGAAAGATTTGAAAAAATGGCATAAAAGCAATGGTTGTATGCTAAATGAGATTTGGAGTCACTGCATGTAATTGCTAGAAACAAAAACACTCTATTCAAAACTAGAAGTTAGAGCCAGTGAATGGTGCATGACATGTCCCATACTAATAATGTTGCATGTTCTGGTAAGTCTTATTGGACATACATAAGTGAAAAAACCTATAGATGATTATAGTGTAATATGTGCATGTGAAATATTTTTTGGTTTATGGATCTTCAATAGCTACTAATGGACCAAATGGTTCATCAGCAATGGGTGTAGGCAACAAAGGCTCACTATGGAGTGGATTTAGTGAAGTGGAGGGGATATCGATAGAGGCATTTGGAGGTATGGTGGATGGATAATTGGGGTTTGATAAAGTGGGTGTTAATGGAGGGGATGTTGTGAACTTAGATTGTTTATGTTGAAGGAATTTCTCCTTATTACAAAGCTTCTTTTACAACTTTAGTCTATGGCCATTTACCATGAGACTGAATCAAACATAATCAATGGTAGTGAGCTCAAGAGCTCTATTTGGATATACCTTCTTAATCCGATAAGGCCCTGAGTAGCGAGTTTGCAATTACCTTTATGATCTTGGTACCTAGAATCATATAATAAGGCCCAATCTTTCTCATGGAATTTCTTGTTTTTTATATATTGATCATGCCATCATGTTCTTTGTTGCTGAAAAATTTGTGTATGTCGTACTCTTTCCATTTAGAGCTCATCAAGAGTGTTCAGCTACTACAAGAGTTCATGTTGTGCTTGAGAAACATCCATTTCTAATTCAAGTGTTGTGTGTAGTGTCTTGTACTCAAATTCAATAGGGAGAACCAAATTTTTTCCATAAACCATTTTAGGAGTAAACCAAATGGTGGTTTTTCATGTAGACTTATATGCCCAGATTGATTCGAGTAAACGATTTTCCCAATCTCTCCTATGTATTTGCATTATTTTGGTGAGGATGTACTCAAACTCCCTATTTGTAACCTCACTTGTCCATTGGAATGTGGATACTAGGGTGCATATTTTTTATGCCTTATTTGCTATTCTTTGACTAGTTGTGTAATTAGATCATAAGTGAATTGTGCTACTTGGTCTATGACTATCTCTCTTAGAACACTATATCTAGTAAATATCCCCTCATAGAGAAATTTTGTAACTTTATAATCTGTGGCATGTGTTAAAGCTTTAACTTCAACCCATTTGGCGAGATAGTCAGTACATATCATAATAGAAGACTTCCCACTTAATGTGGGCTCAATGGGTCTGATGAAATCAAGATCCCATTTATCAAATGGTGTAACTACCATCTGTGGTGGCAAGACATTTCATCACTCCTTGTAGGTCTTCCCATCCTTTGACATTTGTCACATCTTCTTGTATACTGAATAGAATCCTTGTGGAGGGTCGACCAATAGCACCCTGTATTGAGAATCTTCAAGGCCATTATTTTAGCTGCAAAGTGGTCACCATAAGGCTCATCATGAAATGTTGCAGGGATGTCAAATGTCTCATATTATCATAGGCATATTTGCATGACATGATCTAGACCACTGTAAAATAAATAACTTGTAATCCAAGAATAAGAAAAAGTGTGTTGAACAATATGCTTCTTTTCTTTTGGAGAAAGGTGAGGTGAGGTGTGCCCTACGAACATGTAGTTAGTTATGTCAGCATACAAAGGATCATAAGTAGTGAGAGAAAACAAGTTTTCATCATTGAATGAGTCATTGATCACTAGGTCAGCTAATGAATTTATTAGTCTAGAAAGAAATTATGCTACCACTTTGGCCTTCTATGACTTGTCCACAATTGTAATGTCAAACTCTTGTTCATGAGATATTTTATTGTTTCATGGTTAGTGTGAACAAAAAGAGGATATCCTAAAATATAGTGCCTAAATTTATTAATTTGTTATATGACATCAATCATTTCTTTCTATGTAATAGTATAGTTTACCTCGACTCCTCGCAAATTTGTGTTCATGTAGTAGATAACACATTCTAAATTGCCTTTTTGTTTCCCCAAAACTACTCCTATGAATACAAGATCCAGTTATGAATACTCACAGGTGCGTCATACTCCGCTGGTCGGTTGTGTCGTCGGGTGCGCTCAAATCGATGCATGTGCACAGGAATGCTCTCAATATCAGTTGGAGCTCTCGCCATCGCTAAAGTCAAAGGTGAATAATGATTTGAAAATGACCCCTCCGGGCCTTATATAGCCTTTGACCTAATTTTTGAAAGTGCTCTATTTTCTGTGAAAATTGCACCCTTGGCTAATTGGACTGTTCTGAATCCATTTTCGTGATCGAAATCAAAATCTGACACTCCTAAATAGCTCAAAATCACATTTTAAAATTTTTGGGACCGACGTGATCGGACGCTTGTGTAGTCAGTTTTCTGATGTTGGTTTCTTGTCAGGCTTATCTCTTGTCATCATTTTCTCAAATTCTGCAATCTTTTCACCAAAGTCAACTCTAGTCACTTCTGGTCAACTGTGGTCAAACCTAATCAACAGGACCTCTTGATCGCTCTAAATTGATTCTGCTCTTCTTGATCTATCTTTTTCTGTGATTTCTCGCTCTCATCACTATGATGTGTCTTCTTTTGATTTTGCTCCCGAGGGGGCAAGATGATTGCATCATTGAATCTTTTCGCATCATTCTCGAATCAGTCTGATCTGAATCAAAAGTCCCCATCGCTAGGGGCATCTCATCACTTGGGGCGTATTCAGTTTTTCATACCTTACGGTCAAAGTTGGATATTCCATGATCTCACATCTCGTCATCTATCTTGCTAGGTATCTAAGCAATCTAACTCGGATCCTCAAGGATCACGCTTCGTTCTGGAGACAGTCCTAAATTGATTTCCTTTTGAGACAGGTATTGGGGCAATCTAACCCTGCCTCCTGAAGGTTGAGCCTCATTCTGGGGACAGTCTTGTGAAAGATATCAATCTGACCAGTGTCCGGGCAATCTAACCTAGACATTGGGGGACTAAGCTCTGTTCTGGAGATGATTCTTGAAATCTCACTGGGTATTAGATCAATCTAACCCTAATTCCTAAAAGTTACGCTTCGTTCTGAAGATAACTCTCAAAAAACTCTTTAGACCATTATCTAGGCAATCTAACCTAGATCTCGAAGGGCTAACCTTCGTATTGGGGAAATCTAACCTTGATTCTGGAGATAGTCCTAGATCTTCATCAGCTCTCAGTGGACATTGGGGCAATCTAACCCCGATTCTGATCTTCACTTCAAACTGTTCTTTGAATCAATGCGCTACTCGCACATCAATTCAAAGAGGGGCAAAATGTAACACCCCAAAATTGGCACCTAATAATCCAATCAATTTTGGTGCATTCCTTCAATTTTCTCATCTTCGAAGTCATATTGTATTAGGCAAATTCTTCCCCTAATTGACTTTAATTGACTGAGTTATAAATGCAGAAAACCCAAATTTGCATAAATCTGACATTACATTTAATTCCTAAATTCTCAATGATTATTAGCTAAAAACCCCTATGATTAATTGATTTAATCCTAAAGTCTTAAGTGCTTTTAATTAAATCAATTCCACCCCCTTTAGCTAATATACATAAAAGGAATTGAAAGGTTATTTAATTATTGGATGAATTATCCTCAAAAAGGAATTCTATAATTCCATGTGAAAGGACACTTATGTGGCAATAATTCGCCCTTTTATATAAATAATCTTTTCATATTTGTCTCAAAAGATAATGAAGAGACAACTGTTTCTTTTCAAGAAACTCTTCACTCTCTTTCCATGGTTTTCTATAAATTGGACTTCTTTTCTTCATTAGAGAGGATGATTTTTGGAGAGCATCAATATTATAGTCAATTTG
>MU224537.1:404138-419426 GCA_018584345.1 Thuja plicata | reverse complement strand
AGCTTTATTTGCATAATTAAGCTAGTTTTAATTGGAATTGAAGATGTTTTAGCTTTCATTTATGATTTATCTAACATCTCAATTTGGTGCTTTCAAGCTTCTTAAATCCATTTCAAGTTCAATTCTAACTTAGAAGTAATTCCTTTCATAGATTACAAGCATTTCATTTCTAGATTAAAAGCACTTTCTTTCTTAGATTAATTGCATTTTACTTCCATAGAGTAGTTGCAATTCATTCTTAGATTAGTCTAATTTGCATTCATAGTTTAAACTGCTTCTCAATTCATAGATTAAGAGCATTTTCTCATATACTAGTTGCAGATTTCATGAGATTAATGGCAATTCTTCTCTTCTTGCATTCTTAAAATCCTCCATGTTAGCAATGGTCAGGTTGTTGGCTCTCGTTCTAAGGGTAAATTCAACATCCGCAACTAATTAGGAGGCAACAGGTCACCTCAATCGAATTTGCAGAACAAACAATTCATGTTTGTCTTTGTGAATTGAGCGATTGTGTAAAGACTATGTTGTGTTTGTGTTGAATTCAGAGGTCTACATTCAGCATATAACAGATTATACTTAACATGTACTCATAAATCATTACATACAAAAATATTTTCACAACTTCAGGAATCATCTAAAGTGTGTCATACTAACATCAATTCGGAAATAGATATTCTAATGAAATATAGAACTGATGCAACATGCCTCATGCTCTTTAGTGAATGTTGGATAGGGGAAGAATCCCTTCAAAAGTATCTTTAGGTAGTGGCTTTGTAAAGATATCAGCCAATTGTTCCTTTGAATCCACATATTCCATTCTCACATTCTTCTCTTGAACTTGTTCTCTCAAGTAGTGATATTTGATAGAAATGTGCTTGGTTTTTGAATGCATAATCAGGTTCTTTGATATATTAATAGCACTTGTATTATAAAAAAATAGTAATCGGGTCTGTGATTGCTTCTTCCATACCTTCAAGTAATTGTTTAATCCATACTATGTTTGCACAATTCATAGCAACAACAACATAGTCAGCCTCGATAGTAGACTGTGAAATACAACTTTGTTTCTTTCTTAGCCATGTAACCAATCTTTCAACTAGAAAGAATGTGCCTCCACTAGTACTTTTTTTGGCATCAACATTTACAGCCCAATCTGCATCAATGTAGACTTGCAGATCAAAAGTACCTCCTTTTCTATATAATAAACCAAACTCTTATGTGCCTTTCAGATATCTGAAAATTGTTTTTACCTTTTGTTAGAAGAAAATCTTGCAACAATTCCAACAATGTGTGCTATATCAAGTTTGTTGTAAACAAAATATTGCAATTTATCAATCATGGATCAGTAAAGGAGTGTTATCCGCCTCTTGTGTTTCATCCTCTTTAGATAATTTACATCCAGTAACCATGGGTGTTCCAACAGGTTTGGAATCTTCCATACCAAAAGTTTTAAGAATCTCTTTGATATACTTAGCTTGTGTAATATAGATTCCTCCAGTAACTTGTTGTATCTGTAGACCTAGAAAGAACTTAATCTCTCCAATCATTGACATCTCAAACTCTTTTCTCACTTCATCAGCAAATCCTTTACATAAAGTGTCATTACCTCCAAAAATAATATCATCAATAAAAATTTCAGCAATCAAAACTTTAATATCACTATCACATTTCAAATAAACATTACTGTTATCACTTGTTCTTTGAAATCCTATTTTGATCACATAAGAGTGCAATCTCTCATAGCATGCTCAGGGTGCGTGTTTCAAACCATATAAAGCTTTATGTAACTTACATACCTTGTTCTTGTTTGTGTTCTCAATAAATCCTTTAGGTTGTTCAATGTATACTTCTTCAAGTGTCCTATTAAGAAATGTAGACTTAACATCCATTTGATATACCTTGAATCCTTTATAAGCAACATATGCTAGAAGTATTCTAACTCTTTCCAGTCTAGCAACAGGTACAAAAATCTCTCCATAGTCAATTCCTTCTTCTTGTGCATAACCTTTGCAAACCAATCTAGCTTTATTTCTGATAGCTTCTACATGCTCATTCAATTTGTTTCTAAAAATCCATTTAGTACCAATAACATTTTTGTCTTTGGGCCTGGGTACCAATGTCCTTGTCTTTTTCTTCTCGATTTGATCATACTCATTTTTTTTGCTTTCATCCAATCTTCATTTTCTAGTGCGTTCTTAACTTTCTTAGGCTCAAATGTAGATATCAAACATGTATTCTCTACCTTGCTTATGGTCATCACTCCAAATTCCTTATTTCCAATAATCTTGCTCGAGGAATGGTGCCTTCTCACATACTTTTCCAAAATAGGCTCGGTAGCTCCCGATTCTTCAATATCAACATTCGGTTGTGGAACTCCTTGTTCATCTTCCTCCTCGGTAGGTGCTCTCGGTAAGGTATCAGGAGCATCATGTTGTACATATACAAACTTCTCATAATCTTCTGGTTCCTTTTTACTATCTTCATCATTCCTTTATGCAAATTCATCAATTCTTACATTTACATTTTCCACCATTTTGTTAGTAACGCTATTCAAACATTTGTAGGTTGTACTCCTTGTAGAATATCCTAAGAATGTCCCTTCTTCTCCCTTGAATCAAACTTTCCTTCTCTAGAATCTTTCAGAATATAGCATTTGCTCCCAAAAATTTTAAAATAACTAACATTAGGTTTGTGTTCATACCATATTTCATAAGGTGTCTTGTTGGTACCTTTCTTCATTTGTGCTTGGTTCAATGTATAAACAACAGTACTCACAACTTCTCTCCAAAAGTTCTATGAACTCATTTTTCAATCATCAGCGTCCTAGCACAATCAACAATAGATCTGTTTATTCTCTCAGCAATCACATTCTGTTGTGGTGTCATCGGTGCTGACAACTACCTCTTGATTCCATTCTCATTGCAAAACAATGTAAACTCATCAGAAGTAAACTCACCACCTTTGTCAGATCTCAGACATCTCAAATGTCTTCCAATTTATTTTTCAACTCGAGCCTTATACCACTTAAACATTTGAAATGCATCAGATTTTTCTTTTAAAAACATTATAGACATCATTCTAGAATAACCATCCACAAATAAAATAAAATATCCGTCTCCATAATAACTTTGAGTCCTCATGGGTCCACATAAATTAGTATGAACTAAATCCAAAATTCTTTTTGTAACATAAGTCTTGCTTGCAAAACTAGATTTAGTCATCTTACCCATCTGACATTCTCTGCACAATATTCTCTGGTTTTTCTAATCTCGGTAGTCCTCTTACTCTACTCTTCTTACTCACTTTGATTAAGTTGTCAGAATTAACATGACAAAGCCTTTTGTGCCATAACCAAGCATCTTCAACTTTAGCAAATAGACAAATCTTCATAGAAGTATCAAGATAAAAAAAAATTACCTTTAGATTGTTCTCCAGTAGCAATCAAATTATCATTCTCATCAAATACTTTCACCCTTCCATATTGAAATTCAAGTCAGTGACCTGTATTATTTAGTTGTGCAACACTCAACAGATTATACTTTAATCCTTCAACCTAATAAACATCATCACACCTTGTGTTATTCAGTAGAATTATAGACCCTTTTCTTTTCACAGGATATGGAGCATCATTACCAAATCTAACATAACCTCCATCATGCTTTTCCAAGGAAATAAACTTAAGCGTGTCACCAGTCATGTGATGTGAACAACCACTATCTATAACCCATGTTTCATTCTTACTTGTGATATTAGGGCTCTAGGTTCTTCTTCATCAGAATCATCTTTTATAACAACATAAACAACTTCTTTTCCATCATCACTATCAAAAGCATCATTATCATTTAGTCCTTCATTAGCAATATAACAAGATTTCTTACCTTTGTTTTTGCAGTCTCTGTATCTCCTGAATCTGTTTTCTCTTTTGTCCTTATCTCTGTTATCTTTCCTTTCCTCCTTATCTTTCTTTAGACAGTTAAATGCAAAGTGACCAACTTTATCACAATTAAAACATTTCAAAGGTAACTTACCTCGGTATTTGCATTTGCCTCTTTGTAGCCCTCTAGCCAACAAAGCTTCAAATTCTCTTTCATTCTCATCATATTCAGTAAATAACTCTTCAAGTCCTTTAGTGAAACTATAAAATTTCTCACTAGCATTGCTCAAGTATCCATCTCTAGCAACAACTTCCCTAGCTTTTCCAATCTTTAACTTAGACTTAAATGCAGATTCAATCTTAGAAGTAGCAGACAAACTATTGTCAAAATCATTTCTAGCTCAAAAGAAATCAACTTACCAATAGTAGCATCCAGTGAAACATTCATCTGGTGTATAGATCTTATCTCTTGTATAGCAAAAACACAAATAGCATAACTCGGTAGAAGGTTTTTCAACATTTTGCATGTAACGTCATCCTCTGTTATGATCCTACCAACTCCTCTGATAGAATTAACAGTCTCCTTAAGTCTTGTACTATACATTATTATGTTCTCTCCTTCCTTCATCCTCATAGAGTCAAATTTTCCTCTCAAGCATTCTGCTTTAGCCTTCTGAACATGTTGATCTCCACCATAGGTCAAAATAAGCTTATCCCACATTTGTTCGAAGTAATAAAACCATCAAGTTCATCATATTCATGGTGGGTAAGTGTAGAAGCAATCTCAATCATGACATGTGTGTGTTCATGTTTCTATCTTTGTTCACTGATAGTCATAGGTGCAGTAGTTGGTGCTACATATTCATTATCAAGAAAGTGAAGTCCATACTCTCCTACTCTAGACACATGCAACCTCATTCTACTTTTCCATGTAGAGAAATGATCCCTACTCAGCTTTGGTGCTTCCCTCTTATACATCTTTAATTCTTGACTCAAGTCCTTTTAAACTTATCACTTCAGAGTAACTACGCTTTGATACCAATCGTTGGTCCCATGAGAGAGGGCAGTGAATCAGACAAATCAAAACTTAAACACTTAAAACTGAACTCACTGATTCACTTGGTAATACTGAATACAGTAAAAAACCATTTCACCAAATAACTTAATAACTAAAGTAGCGATACATCTCATATATGTAAATCAATCATTCAAAATTAGCAACAACAGATTAACTCAGTTGACACCATATTTAATGAGGAAACCCAATTTGGGAAAAACCTCTCTAGGAATTGTAACCCACAATAAAAATGTATCATTCTGAAGTACGCTCGATTAAGAACTTATCCTGTTAAAGATTACAAACACATTTGTTAAATGTGACCCTGTTAGGGGATTTACCTCAGATCTGTTAAGATCTTCACCCTGTTAGGAGTGGCCTTGTTAGAGGTCTTTAAACACTCTTTTGGAATGTCACCTGAGTCTAGGTTTTACAAATAGGACTGTTAAATCCACTCGGTTAAAAGATTTCTCTGTTACAAATATTAATAAGCAATAGTAAAATTTGATCTGTAAATATAGAAACTACATTTTCTTGTGTCAGATCCTTTATGCTCAATTGAATACTGGCATCAATCTAGCTTTGAATTTATCAATGGTGCCATCAACATTAAACTTTGTTTTGAACAACCATTTAGAGCCTATAAGAATTTTACTTGCAGGCAGTTCAGTCATTCTGAAGTGTCATTATTCATAATTGTTGGCATATGATGAAGATGATCATGTCCTAGATCATGTGGCGAATATTCTAGTGTTGTCAATATTGGCAACAAGTCTACTTCACAGATCAGATTAGTTATACCAGTGATGAAGGTGATTGCACATGAATTTTTCCAAGTGTTTAGTGTACCGCTGATAATACAGTCAATTAGGGTAATTTCAATGTGCAATGATAATATGAAGGATTCAGATGATGTAATCGTGCAAACAGTCTCTATAGAGACACGATCACCTACATCTATGATCGCCTAATTTGATTCAACGCACAGATGAAGATTTCAGGTAAATACAAGTGATATCGGCAAGAACAATCAACCAGTCCAGTCAAGGTGATGAAATCAAGGTAGCGATCAATTACATGTCATAGTTTGATTTATTTTTGAATTATATTGTTGAGGGATGACCTTGAGGAGTTCAATTTCCTATGTCGGCATGATCGCTTATGAAGTTTGTTTTGGATTTGGAAGCCGACTCGGGAACACGTTTTAGGGTTATTCCACTGACCTAAATGTGTGTATAAGAGATGAAATTGAAGAGTAATTGAGAGGAGTTGTTGATGCGATGATTGTAGTGGTCGAAGTGAATGTTTGTATGAGAAGAGAAGTGATTTGAGCAAGTGTTGAAGGGGATCTATCCAACAAAGTGTGATACTTTCAGATCATTTCATTTGAGTTTATTCTCAAGGCAAGTCCTAACCGGCTTGTGATCAAAATCCTCTAACAAGGTGTCTCCTAACAAGGTATGCAAGATCCTAACAGGTCCGAAGACTAAATCCTCTACCAAAATGAGTCTCAGAAGGAGTTTCAAATCCCTTAACAGGGTAGTTCCTAACAAGATTGCTGTAATAGCTTTTAACAAGGCTAGAGATATTCTTAACCGAGTATACCCCTAACAGGGTGATGTAATGCTCCTAATAAGGCATATCTTATTTGTGCACTAGTGAGATTTGTGGGTGATAATTCCCACCATGATTTTTCCCTCTAACAAGGGTTTCCACGATAAAAGATTGGTGTCTTTGTGTTGATTTCATGGATGAATGTTTTGATATGCTTTTATGTTATATTTAGCTTTGCATGTTGGGTACTTTGAAAGTTGATGAAATTTTTTTGTAGATCTGTGGTTACACTGATTCATCCCACCCCCCTCTCAGTGCCTTATAACATTAACAATTGAATCATATTCTTCTTGCATTGCATTCATCCATTCTTTATGATTCTTAGCTTCTTCAAAATTTTGAAGTTCATCTACACTAATCACTTGAGCCATTAAACCATAGTCATTATACTTGATTGGTGCCTTGATTTGCCCTGTTCATCTTCTTACCGCATCATTATTGGATGGAGTAGCTTTGCCTTGACTTGTTTCATGCCCACTTTAATCATGGGTTTGTTGATCTACAATATCTTAAACTTTCATTATCTTCTTCAAGTAGTTTCCATGAAATGGTATTATCCACCTTTTCTTCCTCTTGAACATTATCTACAAATTCATGAAATATAATCTCTACTAGCAAATACCTTATGAGTAGTAGGATTATACATCCTGTAGGCCTTATGATCAATAAAATAACCCACAAAAGTACATTTGATTGACTTTGCATCAAGTTTTCTTCTATTCTCTTTTGGAATATGACAGAATGCCTCACTTCCAAAGATTCCCAAATGACTAACAACGGGCTTAATCCCAAGGAGAGCTTCATAAGGAGTTTTATTTGCAAAATACTTGGTAGGTCTTCTATTCAATAAATAGACACTTGTATTAACTGCTTCAGCCCACAAATTATTAGGTCTTTTCTTTTAGCATACTCCTAGCACACTCAACAATTGTTCTATTTTTCCTTTAAGCTACACCATTTTGTTCAGGACTATGGGCAACTGCATATTGCTTAAGAATTCCATTATCTTTGCAATATTTCACAAAATTTTCTGAAGTATATTCCCCCTCCCCCCATTGATCTGATCTAAGAATCTTGACATTGTGAGTTGTTTGTTTTTCTACCATAGTTTTGAACTCTTTGAAATATTCAAACACTTCACTCTTATTTCTTAAGAAATACACCCAAGTATATCTAGTGCAACCATCAACAGATATGAGAAAGTAAGATGCTCCCCTAGGTAATTGAGTTTGGATAGGACCACACACATCTGAATGTACTAATTCAAGAATGTCCCTTTTCTTTTCATCAATCCTTATTGGAAATTCACTTCTGTTTTTGTTTACCAATTGCACAACCATCACAATTAATATGTTCATCCTTAAATATTGGAAGACCTTGCACCATCTCTTTCCTTTGTAGAGAAATAAGATCCTTAAGATTTAAATGACCATACCTTTTATGTTGTAGCTCTTCAGTAGATACACATGTAGAAGCCATTGCATGATGACTTTCCATTTTGACATCAAGTTTATACAAACCTTTTGTCCTGATTCCTTCAACAATCACATTATTGTAATTTTCCATATCTTTAACTTGACAACCTGTCTTTAAGAACTCAACTTTTAGACCTTGATTGGTAATAGTTGAAGTTGATCTCATTTTTTTTCTTAAATCCAAGAATATATATGACATTAGAAAGTTTCTCTACATTTCCATTAGGTAGTTGCACACTAAAATCACCATATCCTTTTATATCATGAGACCTGTCATCTCCTAAATAAATCTTACTACCATCATTTTTCTCATGAAAATTTGTAAACCAATTTCTATAACATGACATATGAAGTAATACCCCTGCATCTCTAAACCAATTATTACAATCACTTATTTTAGTTGAAAAAGCAACATAATAAACAAAGAACTTTAAATTATGAAGATTGTCATTTAAATCATCATTTCCATTCCCATAATTACCTTTATGTTTGTTATTTTTAGACTCATTATACTTCTTTTTCCAACATTCATAAGCATTATGTCCTAATTTATCACAATAATTATAATTTCTATTTTTCTTTACATTTGATTTGGATGATACCCCATCATGATACCTTTTGTCCTCTTTGTTCCTTTGGTTGTCAAATTTACCCCATCCTTTGCTCTTTGACCATTGCTTATCTTTAGATGGCTTCATCTATTTTACCATCAAAGCTAGTTCTACATTTTGAAATTTATTATCCATAAGCTTCTTCCTCTCTTCTTTTGTAATAGGATACCTGCCAATTTCTCAAAAGAAGTGCATTTTCCTTTGCAGCAAAACTAGCAAAACTAGTAATCAATACATGATAGTCACTAATCACTCCATTCAAAATAATTGTTACTGAATCATTACTAGAAACTTGTTCACCGATATCAGCTAATTTATCCCCCAATTCCTTAACTCACGATAAATAAGCACTAACACTTTCATTTACTTTCATTTTTATTGAAAGTAATTTGCTCTTTAAAAAAAACTGTAATTTGCTCTTTAAAAAAAAAAACTGCTTGTGTTTGTAATCTTATACAAACCTTTCAAAGTTGACCATATATCAATAGAAGTGGTAATGTCTCTTATATGAGGGATGATTGAATCCTTTACTGACATGCACAAGAGAATCTTGACTTTTGATTCTCTTTTCTCTCAATCTTGAACAACAGTTGTTGGTGTTGTAGGTTTGGCCTCTTTATCATTTACAATGGGCTGCACATTGGTGCCCCTCCATTCAAGTCTACATCTTGAACTTTCAATTAACATAATTGGTACCATCTAACTGGTTTGATTCAATTAGATAAGAATTTATGAAATTGGCCATAAAAAAAACAAGAAACTTTTACTAAATTGGTTTGATTCAATTAGATAAGAATTTATGAGATTGGCCATAAAAAAAACTAAACATGAAACTTTTACTAAATTTCTTGCACTTGAGGGCTGTCACAATCAACACTCTTCCCTTAATTTCACCAATGAGACCAACACTTCAGCTGGTATTATATGCAGCAACAACCTCTATCATCAACTCCTCTTTTTGCAAAATATTGCATATCCAACACTTCAAATATTTAGAAAGCAGCTCTAAATAAAATTCAGACTTAGCTCTGACACCAAATTAGAAAATATAACAGGAGAGTAAACTAGAATACCTGAGATAAACTTGAAAAAAAAAAATAGAGGAACTCAAATACTTAATTTTATTAACATGAAATGCATATTTATACAGCAATGAAATGCATATTTATACAGCAGATTGGACAACCGACATTCCTAAAAGACTGCTAAACATATTGGCAGCAAACTATTATGTGTTTGACAACACAACGAGAGAAATTGTCAAGAAGGTGACTCTTGACAGCTAACTAGATCTGAGAGACAGATCTACTGTTAGTTATTGTTTCAAGCTAGAACTCTGACACATACATGCACAACTCACCTAAACTAAACTTCTGCTGCTGGCATTCAGTTATTACTTATTCTAACAGAAAGCTCAATATATGACCCACCTGATAAATTGTAATGAAATGGCCAACGTATAACGCATAAATTTAATCAAATGCGCTAGCTACAGATCTAATTACTGGCCTGGGAGCATCTAATAGTCTGATATGTGCCAAAGCACTTTCATTATAAAATGTGTTCTTCAACATATTAAATCATGGGTGGCAAGGGCATAATCCACCTCTGAATGTGTCTGAGGAGAGGACATAAACATAGTAATAAACATTGATAATTACATCGGTGCAGAGTGCAAACCAAGGACAAATCAACTATTTACAAATTACATAGGAGTCCATTCTGAATAATGAAGAGATGCTTCCTCAGGTTCGTCCAAAATAAGCCTGGATTGCTTATTCAATAAATTTCTGAAAATTGTTATTTGTACTATGCCAGCCAGTTTCATAAGTTATCAAACATGGCTACCAGTATTGATTCAGCAAACAGCATTATCACATATCATTTTAGAGAGATATTTCTGTGGTTGGGAAATTCATGGAGTAGTGTGTTTTTAATCTGCGTTGCAGGGTTGATTTCAGTTTATGTTTATGCAAGGATACCCACATGGAAATTGCCCAATATTCCTAGCCCCCCTGAATCGTGGCTGTTCGGCCACTTGCCTCTCATTGCCAAGGGTGGGCCTGATGTTCTTATTAGCTTGGCTCGAAAATATGGCCCAATCTACAGGTCAATTCTTTTCTTCACACCTTAAAGATTGTCATCATATCTAAATTTTAGAGGCCAATTCCTTTCTTCAAGAACCTATCTTTCATGAGAATAAAATTTTAGGTGTGTTTTTTATCATACTTATTATTAATAAAAAATCAAAATTGTTATTATTTTGAATTTTAATTATTCAATACATATAATCAAATGTACCCAACATATTGGACAGACAAATTGACGAGGTTATAAGGTATTAAGTCTTTCAATATGGAGGGGGCTTCAAGATTGAGTCTTCTTTGTTATTAATAATTAGCCCATGTTCTCCTTAATATCTTGGTCTTTTAAAGTAAATAGCTATTAAACTTGAAATATGGAAATGTATTAAAATTTTGTTGTATGAAGAAGTAAGTTTGCTGAAAATTATCTTTAATTTCTTGGAGAGTTATGATTTATATCCTACATTTATTTCAGATTTATGTTGTTTTTGTGGGAGTTTTGATAGAATTCCTTTTATATATTTAGATGTAACTCTTAATAATTTAATGGGCAAAATCGTATATATGTACTTCTTCCATTTATTGTTTGGATCCATTTTGATTCAATTATTTTTCATGTAATAATAAGTCTATAAGTGGCATATATTTACATTATATGTTCATCACAATTTTATTGCATCATATCTTCTTCATTGCTCATTCCTACGAATTACTTTTAGTTCCTAGATATCTTATTCACCATCTTAGTCCAAATTTGTCAATGCAAAATTGGCTTAGATCACTTTCATACATACAAATATGAGCCTTGAACTTTTGAAACTTGGAATTTAAATTGAACCTTGTTTCCTTTTTATTACAAACAATTGTGAGCCAACTGATTGAATATTTTAGTTAAGGACATTCCTTATCCATTTGAATCATGTGTTAGTACCGTATAAGAGAGAAACACACACATGAGAGCATGAAAATTATGTAATCTTCTTACATTATCATAAGCATATTTTATGCTTGCTTGTCATCTTTAATATTTGTTAGCTTGTTGTTGAATTTGTCTGCCTAGCGGTTTGACCAAAATAGAGAAAATCCTTACCAAGAAAATTCCCAAAAAACTATACCTTGACACCATCCACTTTAGAGATAGGTGAAAGAAGTTAAGGTATATGTCTACTATAAACATCAAATTTTGCTAATTCACTTTTCTACATTAAGTTCATTTTTTTTACTGGATTCAATTTCTTAAATGTAGAGTTCATTTCCACGAGCATGGATGTGATCCAAAGTGAGAATATCTTACGCATGTCTTACACATTGAATTAAAGTTAGGGTAAATGTATCATTGTATTAAATTTTAGAAGTTTGAAGAAAATAGTTTATTTTGCAATATTCTCAATCTATCTTACTATAGAATGACTTTGACTTTTGTATTGGGACATTTAAGTGTATTTTCATTTACAATTGCTTTACAATATATCAAACAATATATCAAACAAATGTATAACTTAGAATATATGTATATGTATATGTATGTATATATGCATATATATGTGTATGTATACACACACACACACACACACATATATATATATATATAAACATGTGTATATATAAATATATACATATATAGCTATATGTATATGTATATATACATATACATATACATATATTGTACACATATGTGTATATATACATATATGTATGTACACACACATACATGTGTATGTATATAGTCTTAAAATTTACTTACATGTAAACTTTTTCAAAATTTATAGCTTTATCTATAACATAAATAATTCAATAAATTACTTGAGAATATTAAATTTTTTGATTTTAATATATGACAGGTAATAAAAGAGGTTATGCGTTACTATACAGTAACTCCTCTAGTTGCAAGAGAGGCTAAAGAAGATGTTGATATAGGTGGGTACTTATTGCCTAAGGGAACATGGGTATAGTTAGCCTTAAGTGCACTAGCAAAAGATCCCATCCATTTCCCAAAGCCCGAAAAATTCAAACCAGAGAGATTTGATCCAGAATGTGAAGAAGAAAAGAGGAGGCACCCCTATGCTAACATTCCTTTTGGGATTGGACCTCATGCCTACATTGGAATGAGATTTTCCCTACAAGAGATTAAACTAGCAGTAATTCATCTATATCAATTATTTACTTTTGAGCATTCTCCGTTGATGGAGAAACCCTTATCATTTCAATATGGAATAGTGATTTCTCCCAAACATGGAGTCGAGCTTCGAATCCACCAAAGGAGAACTTGCAATACAAATTTCCAATAAAATGGAACAACAAATTTTACTACTAGTAAGTATAAAACTAGGTGCACAAATAGCTATATTTGTGCACATGTAATTATGACAGACTCATTTTTTCATATCTTCTCAATATGAATATGTCTCATTAATAATCTAACATTTTTTGGCACATGAAAAAAGTGTTTCTCCATTTTTTAGTTGAAAGATTAGTAGTATAACCATCTACCAAAAATTGAGCATGATAATATTACTATTTTTTTTAAGTAAGGAGAGAGTTGCAACTATGAGAGATGATAAGTCACCCTTCATAGTTCTTTGGCTTTTCTCATTAGTTTCTTTGATTGTTGTTGTGCTCACTTTTTGTCTATTTTTGTTAACTTAAATTTATTATTTTTATAGGCTTTTTTTGTCTTCAAATTTTTAGTTTAGGTATTCTTTGTCGTTCTTTCTCATTAGCTTTTCCTAAGTATTATTAGAAGTTTATGTTTTCTATAAGTTTTTTAGCATTTTTTCTCAAGGGGGTGGTGGTATAATGTCCATAGGGATGTAGCATTCAGTGGTAGTTTGGGTGATAATGTTGTCAAAAAAAAAATGGTGTGGTAAGTCTTACAAACGAGTATTGGTGTTTAATGGTCAATTTTCTATTCTTATAAGAGTTTCTTTCATTGAGCATGAAGAGTTAAGGAAGCACTAGTAAACATAATGTGCTTGTTGTACCTTTAAACTTATTCCTTTTAACATTAATGCTTATAACACTAGAAAATAAAGAACTCAAAATGTTGCAACATTCTTTATTCTTTGTATGCTTGAGTAATGATTTTCTTTCATCATACACTTGATCTCTTTCATGATTGGATATTTATTATTTGGGATGAAAATGGATTGTATATCAATATGTGTAGAATGGTCTAAAAATACAATTTTTTTCTTTAAGAGCAATAATATATATATAAAATTTTATCACCAATAATTTCTAGATTGTCTCTACCTTAGGATCTTGTTCAATTAGAATTGTTGTTTTTACTCATCTTCTAAGTGGACCAAAATTTCTAACATAACCCCCATCTTTGGTTTCTTCTATGACAACTTATAAGCCTTTGGAGGAGGTGATTAGATTGAGGATATCAAATTTTTAGTTCCTTACATGAATTTTAGGGTTTTGATATCATTAAATCATCCAAAGAAGTTCTAGATTCTACTCAATTCTCACTACATGAAAAATTGGTGTCTTGTAAAATAAATAGATTGTGTGGTCTTGGCTCTTATTTTTGTGTAAGAAAGAGAGACATTCTATAATCATTTGCCCCAATTTATAAAGTTAAAAAAGCTCATCTAAGAAAGGAGGAAACATTATTAAAGTGGTTAGTTAAAGTAAAGATGAGATTGAAATCCCTTCGTTGTTGTTTCATTTATTGATAAATATTAAGATTTTGATAATGTTGAATATAAAGTAAAAAAATAGTTATACCTTTTCAATTATGATTATGTTTGTGATTCATCAAGCTGATATCTCATGTATTCAAGGCATTAGAACAACGTTGACTAATATATTTTTAGAAAGGAAAAATAGTCCTAAACCATCTTACTTTTTCCTTAAATTGAGTATCCCTAGTGTGATGGAATATAAAGTTTCCAAAGGATTAGTTAAGATACCTTTGATATATTCAATATCTTTTTGATAGTGAGTGACCTAGGCCTATGACTTATGCGGAGGAGGCAAATGAATCTAATATTCTTTCTAGTGTGAATGATGAGATAAAAAGATTGGGTAGGTTAAACATCCACCCACTTTGAAACTATATGTAGAGTAATATGTGCTCCCTTTCAATCAAATCCTCTATATTATTTTTTTGTTCACAATTTTTAGTTAGAAAGTGAGGAATTTGAAGGCTCAAGATGGAATATGTTCTATAATGGCTTTTTGTAGATTTCAACTAGATATAGATGTTATTTCTTGTAACAAGTTAATTTTATGGTATTCTTCTAGATTATTCTCTCAAGTTTATTTGGGTAAAGCCTTTTTATTTTTCTTATCATAAAAAGGAGGGCTTCTAGTTATTTTGCTAAATTTCTAGCATGGTAGTTGTGTGTTGGAAAATGAAACATCTCCATGTTTTGAGAATTTATGGGTTATTAGATAATTATAAATAAAGGTTGGGATAGAAAAAAGTGGTTCCTCCCTAATGTTCCTAAGTGTTGGGGAAGCCAAGTTCTTGGAGTCATGTTCAAATAATTACTTATAGGGTATAAACTACAAGTAAGAAAAATAACAATCAACAGAGAGAGAGAGAGAGAGAGAGAGAGAGAGA
>MU224537.1:383794-395923 GCA_018584345.1 Thuja plicata | reverse complement strand
TATCCATGATCCATGATTTGGCAAGTGTAGATCTATTGCATTGGTGAAGACATCCTACATTCTATCAACATTTATTCAAACAAGTATACATCTTTGTGGATATAGAGGATCTATATCCATCCACAAGGGTTTGACAAGCAAGGTGAAAATTTACATTTATCTTGTTTTACATGCTTTACTTATTTCATTTTAAGGTTTATTCCTATGCAGGGCTTGTCTAAGGAAAGATCCTTTCCCCAAACAATTTTCCATTTTTCTTTGTGCAGGTGTAGATTCATGGAATTTTAGATTCAAATTTGCAGATCCGAGGATATAGTATCAATCATTGTCCCAAGGCCTTCAGTTTTATCCCTCACAAGTATAGGTCAAACCTGGTTCAACCTATTCCTAGAAATTTGACCTGTACCTGTATTTCTCAGATTTTCTCAATTAGCAGATTCAATCTTTTGAGCCCCAAATCTAAGACAATTTTGAGTGTCAACACAGTCTGACAGGGTTTTTCCAGATCTGAAAGTACTTCCTCTACTAACCCTCAAGGTGATTTCTTCATCATCCTTATTCCTTTTAGCACTTTCTTTGATACACTAGGTCTGATATATTATTGTTTATCATTGCACGCATGTTTTTTAATTTTACTTGCATATACATCTACATTTATATCATATCATATCTGCATAAATGGAAAGAGTCCTAAAATCACACCTTCCTCCAAGACTAGATCATGCATTAGTATCCCTTCATCTACTTGGGCTGTGCTAATCATATTTAGTCTTAAAGGGGTTACATTTTACGACCCATTTCCAATGTACATGTGTGACTTGGTGGTCTACCATTGATCACCATTTTATTATATACAATACCCAAAAACTATATACAAAATTTTTGGCAACCAAGCAATCAAGAGCAATTGGATTCAAAATTGGAAGGCAAGAATCCAAGATCAAGATCTCCAAGTCTCCCATTTTTCAATATCATTCAAATCCAAGGCAATCTTCTCCATTTGATGCAAGTTTCTCTCCCATTATGGCCAATTAGAGTAATTCTCAAATCAAGCAAGAAGATCAATTCATTTCATTCATTTCTCTTATTGGCAATATTGTGGGGTTGATGTAAACATTGAGTAGGGGAAATTAGGCCAACTCTAGGTTGTATCTCTGATTGAGATTGAAAAAATGAAGGGAAGGGGTAGAATTATCAGGACATGGGGTAAAAAGAGAGGAATCTCTATGAAAGGAATCCATGTTAAATAATCTAAAAAAATAATTTTATAGAAAGCCTGAAGAAACATAAAAGACCATATTTGATCTTGTTACACACTAGCACTAGGACTACTTGAAACTAGTAGATTTATACTTGGAGTTGCCATGGTGTTTGAATGAACTGCTTCCAAAGGATGCTAACACTAAGAAAAATATCAAAATTCTCAATGAATGATAACTTTATATGGTCTACCAGGGGATGTTCTTGAACTTATTTGAATCTATGTCCCACCGAGCGTGCCAAAAATTGTTGTCACAAAATTTTGCACCCTTTCTTAGGTGAGTGTGAATGACCTAAACAACCTTGTGAAACATGGAAACAACCTCCAAAGTAAGGGACTTGAATTTTGAGGTTGAGTCTTCAGAGAAGGTCGGCTTCCTTCCAATCAGGATGCAACTAAAACTAAGCTTTTGAGGGAAAAGGGGGAAGAATATGCACAAAGGGTTAATGGATGATACACCAAGATTAAAATTAGATCTACTCTTGCCTATGATTTCTCTTAAACTTTGATAAATATAATAGCACCACACTACTCCCTATATTTATCAACCTTATCTCAATATGAAAGTTAGGACTTGAAAGACCTGCAAGCAGCCTAAAGATTCACAAGCATAACCAATCAAGAAAATTGACGCAATCGTATAACATGGAATATGATGAAATACAACCAAATAACAAGGAAAAGATTACACAAGATATTTGGATTTAGGAATAGGCAAACAACAATAATTTTATTGAATAAGGAAAAAAAATAATTACAAAGGAGAAATTTGCAAAAGAAATAGACAGAGAGATATCTAAAAATTATGTACAAGATTTCCTTTTTAGAGTTTAGGTATAACTCTGATTAAAACATAGAGTTCATACCCCTCTAGGGTTGAGTTACAAAAAGAAGCAGAGAAAATATCAGAAAGAAATATGATCGAATAGTACTATGAAATGATAGAAAGTAGCCAAAAGAGAATGCCCTACATCAAATAAATCTCCCCTGCAACCAAGAAGGCCACCTCTGCAAATTAAATCAATAAGCATGGCTTCAAAAGTCTTCATACTTTGATAAATATGTCTCTGAGATACAAAAGACATGATCTAATGTTGGTGTGTGAAATAGAATAACAATTAGAATTGATGCAATTGCAAAAAAGATCAATGAAGAGTGGTTAAAAAGTATACAGCTTTCATGTCATCGTTTGTCAGTACAAAAAATAAAACCCTAGCTGTCAAAACCCCATGTCGATGAATGAACATGGCTTTCTTTGGCCTTTTTTTTCTCTAAAAATCCCTTTTATAATCAATTTGACTGATTTAAAAATCGATCCAGACCCCCATCGCAACACTGTAAGCATATAGAAAAGTGTTGACTAGAGGTTGCAAGGATGGTGAGCAATATTTGACCATTAGCATTTAAATATTAAAATATAAAGTTGCCAGTTCACGGGTCAAAAAAGGTCAAATGACCTTCACCACGTGAAATAGCAATGAAGTCCCTTGGTCATTTTCATTTTAAACTCTTATTTATATTTCGCAAAAGGAAAATAAATTGGCTCACCGTCCCTTCGCAATGTAGCGAAAAAATACTCTTTAAAATTTGGGCCCACCTGAAAAATTACACAAGAGAAGCTAGTCAAGCATATCATCTACCTCAAAATATTCGTTAACATTACTTAGGGATGTTGGATAAGATGCAAGAGGATAAAAAACAAGCATGATAGGTAGAGCTACTTTGAGTTCCAAATAAGGACCATGTTCTAATGATGAGTTGCTTTGTTTGTCACAAGAAGCTAGGATTAACACTTTTGAAAATAGTGACGAAAGTTCATGATTGATATGACTAACCTCATACATATCATCAAAATCATTACACTCAATATTATTAGCATCACATTATTACAATCAGTATTATCCATATCATCATATAGATTGATCACATAGGATCTTTAAAGTGAAAAAAATATATTATCATGCTTAAACAACTTTATCTTTTTAATATTTTCATTCTCCCTTGGGCTAGTCAAAGATTGGTCAAATGGGATCAAAGCATCTTTGGGTGTCTTAGTGGATGAAATATTTTAGGAAGCAAGTTCACAGGTCTTGGCATAATGTCTTTAGCGGAAATATTTAATACTACAATTTCTCTTGTTTCAACTTGAAATTTGGGAAGGTTTAAGATCAATCAACATCAACTCATTTTCTATCTTTGTAGGAGGACGATCAAAATGTATCTTACTACATTGAGAGATAGAAGATGCTAGACATTTGTAAGATATAGTAGGTGCAACTAAAGCATATATAGGAGGAATGGAATGTGATGTCCTCGTTCCAATATAGAATTTAATGATAAATAATTTTAAAATAGTAGAATTTTATTAAATAAATAAATAAAGAAAGAAAAAAGAAAGAATTAATATGATATGGGAGAAGAAATTACATCATTCTTCTCATAAAAAATTACATCTTTACTAATGATATTTAATAATACAAAATATAATAAAAAAATATAATTACAAACATCTAAGGGATAATATCATGTGATTAATAATCATGATCAAGAATTCCTGGAAGAAATCAATATTGAAACTAATCATGATCAAGAATGCTTGAAAGAAATCAATATTGAAACTAACTCTTAAATGACAACAATGGAAACTTTTATGTTTGTATCATAGAAAATGAGAACGCTAACTATAGGAATAGTCATGGATTAGAGAACAACAATTACACATGGCAATTGAGTATTCAGGCTGTAAAACAAGATATGGTTAATAATAGTATTACTATATATTAAGATTTGACTACTAAAGTCTTTCATAAGAAGGATCGTCGTCGAATTAGAGTGTGTATATATTATTGATCAACTGTATATTCCCATCTTCTTCAGTTTGTGATGAACGATAATCCCTAGCTGAGCCCGTAAACATAGCCTCCAAGAATACCATGACGAAATACAGATACAAACAAAATGCATACTGTAGATTTCTCAATACTCAACTTGTTTGTCGACAATAAAAATAAATAATAAGTCAATCTAGTAAAGGGAATATGAATAAGGGAGTCGCCACCCATATCAAAGGGTATATGAACTAGCAATCACATCTGAGTGTGCAATGATTACGCCTTTTTTTATATGTTATTTTCATTTTGTTCTATTTCTATTGTTTGTCATAATTGTGTTATTATAATTTTGAATAGTGATAAGTAGTAACATTAATTTGTAATCTTAGTTGCAATAAATTATTCATACATTAATATCTAGTGTGTAATGGGTATGACGAAGAGGTGGGATGGTTTATAATTTGTGTAGTATAAGATGTGAATTGGTAGGACATTTAGCAAATGGTGTTGTTTGTTTAACAAAGCTTTCAGTGGACAACTGCTAGCTTCAAATCAACTATGTATCTACCTACAAGAATCTAAACACAACTAAAATTAAATCTCTGAATGAAGAAGATAATTATGGTCCATTACCAACAATCTCATATTATATTTGCAATATGAAAATAGAGCGAGAGAGGAAGTGAGAGATTGATGAAGATAGTGAAGATGGAGAAATTGATATTGAATGATAAAGAGAAATATAAGGAGATACAAAGAGGGAGAGAGGGAAAGAGATAAAGAGGCAAACAAACAAAGAGAAGTAGAGATAGATAAAGAGAGATGGAGAGGGGGGAGAGGGAGAAGGAGACATGGCTTAATAGATAGAGACAAAGAGTAGATATAGATAAAAACTTAAAAGAGATGAAGGAAGAGAGAATAAATATTTTAGTTTTACTCATATTAAATTCCTCTCTACTCTCTTTCTTTTTCTTTCTCTTTCAAAATATTTAGATTTTTAATATGTTAATTTAATTTATATTACATAAAAATAAATTTATTATTAATTCTAATAAATTTATATTTAAATTTAATAATCTTAATTGTAAAATACATTACAATATAATACTATTTTGGAAATAAATATATAATATATAAAAGATAGTATATAATAATTCCTTACTGTATCGTCTTAAAATGGAAGCACTTCCATGTTAAGAAATTTTAGCCCTCCTTAGGGGGTATTTTTGACCACCATCACATTGTCCCCTCATTTCTGCATCTTCTCCTACTTCTCTGCATGTTTAGGACCCTGAATGGGCCTCTTCGAGCACCATCCATCTCATCTGGCACATTTTCCAGCGGTTCTAACTCCCTGGGTCAAGGTCGACCTTGACCTTGATGACCTCAACCTTGACCTAGGTCAAGGATGACCTCGACTTTGACCCGAGTCCCCCTTTCAAGTTTGAAATTTTGTCGGCTGTCAGAGGTCATTAAAAGTTCATTTCCCGCTTTTAGGTCGGCTGTTTTGGGTTCTGAAGTGATGATTCTTAAATTATATTTAATATAGGTCCTTTTCTAGGGGTATAGGCCTAATTGAAATTTATTCTCCTATGTAGGCCTCTCTATAAGATTGTGCCCTAGATTCATATATAAGGGAGCCTTCTCCTCTCATTTTCTCTAAGTGACAACTAAGTCTTCTAAGTACAAAAAAGCTCTAACCAAGATTTTGTCAATTATCCAAGAAGCAAAAAGTTCAAGCATCCATTGTTATACTTGTTTTCAAGCTTTCAAAGTGTTCAAGTCTTCCTCTCAAGGATTCAAGTACTCCATTGAAGATTAAGGATTCAAGCATTCAATCCTTTGAAGAGATTTGGTTCAAGCATTCAAGATTCATCATTCAAGCCCTAGATCAATCCATTATGGTGGTGTGATCTTCCTTCAAAATCCTTTGACATCCTCAAAATTCATTCATTCCCTCTTCAAGGTAGATTCCAAGCATACAATCATGAAGGTTTATAGTTTCTAACATTGAATCCAAGCTTTCATATTTACATACTTGGTTACATTCAAATTACAATTGCATATCTATTAAATATCATAGCTTCATTATTAGATTTACTTCTACTACTTGCTAGCATTCTCTATTTTATTGATTTCAAGGTTAATTCCTAAATTGGGGTTTGACTAAGGCAAACCCCTCCCCGCAACAAATAAATTTATTTTTCTTGCAGGTACGGGTTCAGAATAGTGGATCAGAGTGTAGATTCGGATACCCTTTTCGGTGAACTTTCAGGAATTGAAAACAAATTTCCTGTTGGAGACTTTTGAGGTCGATTCTGCCCTAGGTTAGAATCAGAAATTCTGGGTCAATGGTGACATTGACTTGAGGGTCAAAATCGAACTGTGTCAGAATAGAAAAAGATTTCTAGGTTTTGTTCATTTCTGCGTTCCTGTTCCAGATTCGGTCTTAGATTTTCTAGAAACTGAGTGCAGACCCTTGAAAACAACATTCTTCAGATCTATAACATTTCAAGGTTGGTACTTTTCTCCTATCCATTTCAATTAAAGTTCTTAATATTTCTAGATCTATCACACATTCTTTTCTAAAACGGGAATTTAAGATCTTCCTTTTTACTCTTATTTCCAAATGGTTTATTCATTTATGCATTGATCCTTCCTTTGGGGTTAATCAATTTGGATCCTTCATTTGTGTATCTAAGAATAAAAGAGGGAACATCTTATCTTCTCACCTACATTTTAAATACATGTAACATTTGGGTAACAAACACACAACATCATCATTTTTCTATGTTACATTTTGGTGAACCCGTGGTAGACAACTCTTTCTCATTGGCATTAGATGCTTTGCCTCTTACATTACCTCTTGCATGCATACTAAATTAGTTTTCTTTTATGCTCTTTCATTTTAAAATACAAAAAAATCTAAATACTCATAAAAATACAAAAACACTTCTTGCATTTCATTTATTATGAAGATCTTTTGGTGCATGGCTATTTTTCTCATTATTCTTCTCTTAGAATCTCTTTATAGTACTTATGATGTTTATGAGACTATCCTCCATTTTATTACATTTTCCAGTCTTCATGGTTCACTTGCTTATGCCATTGTGAGATTGACCAATAATAGTCTTCCTACTTTCAAAACTTTCATTAAGAAATTGTGTAGTGGACTTATTGCTCTTTTGGATTATGTGAAGAATTCGGTAGATGATACTCCATTTCCTAATCTTCCTAATCTTAATCCTAACCTTCCTAATCCAATTCCTAATAACCCCACTCCCATTATTCTATCTTCCATCCCTAGTTCTTCCCACACTTTTTTTGAGGCTCAAACTATGGTACAGGATGTAGATGTGCAAGATTTCCTTGATTTACCTTCCCCTTCTTATCCAGTCCATGATGATATTAAAGGGAAATCCAAAGAAACTTCTCCTAAAACTATCATTCCACCTTACACAACATTTTCTCATGAACACCATAAACAATCACCTCCTGTAGAAGCTTTGCAAGATATGTACACTACTGGATATACTATGGTGGATAAACAAGGTTACAAGGGTTTAGGGCTCGGTGTTAATGAACATGGCATTAAAAACCTGATTTATTTATCTCCTAAACAAGATATGCATGGTATAGGCTTCCCACCTTCTCAATTCAAGGTGGATGATCTTAATTATCATCTACCTCTTCATATTCTTCTTCCAACACCTACCTTAGATCACCTTAATACTCCTCAAGATGTGGCTAAGAGGGTGTATGTCCAGTTAATGAATTCCAACAAAGAAATCTTCAAACCTATGCCAAAAAATTCTCTATCTGAGTACAAATGTCCTTTCCACTACAATAATACACATTTACTTGTTGATTGTGTGCATTTCAAGTTATATGTTAGAGAAAGAGATGCTTTAGGAATTATATCTCATTCCTGTGCAGTATTACAATTTCTTCATAATTTTGACATAGGGCACTCCCCTCATTCTTCTATAGATTAGATTATCTTTCTCCTCTTGTCTCTTAACTGGGGGGCAAGAGGTATTTCCTCCCAATCTTCTAGGATCCATTATGCTCTTAGCATGTATTTTGTTTTGAGTTTAATTGGCTATACTTTCTATATTCTATCCTTATAATTTTCTATTATGGCACGTACTTCCTTCACTCATGATATCTTTTCTAGGACATTTGTTTTGAAAAGATATCTTTTTTTCTACAACATCTCTTGATATAATTTGGTATATCCCTTCCATCCATCCTTGGGGGGCAAGGTGTTTTTCTTCTTTCTCTTTGTCTAAGGATCTACTTTCCTTAGCTTAGTAGCATTTGTTTATTCTACAACATCATTTCCTTATAAAGATTTATGTTTTGGCTATCGATACCCTCTTATTTGAGAGGTGATTGTCCTAGGTGATCACCTCTTCTTTATTTTGAAAATTATGTTATTTATAAACTCTTGCCTTTGCTTTGGGTTAGAGTTTGATTCCTTCATTCTGAGATTCCCTTTCCTCTTGATTGCAGGGGGCTTGATGATTGAATTTTTGGTCCCTATTTTCTTTAGAAGATGACATTTTATCCTAAGAACTCCTCTACGGTGGGGGTCTTGATGATAAGATCTCTTCCTCTTTGAGGATCCTTTTTCCATATGTGACATAACCATTTCACGATTATCTATGCTCTTAGAGGTAAGGGTCAATACTCTCTGCTAAGGATATATTATATACTTTTGTTAAGATGGATATCTCCTTACCTTGTGAATTAGGTATCCTCTTTCTCTTCCTTATCCTGCCTAGTGGGTAGTCATGATAAGGAGGGGGGCATATATAGGGTCTCCCTTATACTATAGTTTAAATTTTTTTTTAGTATGCTAAATCCTTGGAGGGTAACACACATAAGTTGCTAAATCCTAAAAAGACACGCATTTTATATTCCATAGTGATACAAGAATGAGGATCTATGGATATTTCAAAAGTTGTCAGAAGATGCATTACAATTACAAAGCACAGTTTATGGGTGAACCTGTTGGGCTCTCCCTCCTTGGTGATTCATGGTAAGGTGGGCATCTTACTAGGCGAGGTAATCACTATCTCTTTTCTTTCTTTCTCTTTCATGCTAGTCGAATTAGATCATGAAGCTATGGTATCTATAGTGTTTCTCTTGTCTTGCTTATGTAGTCATGTATGTTCTCTATGATTGATTTCTCTTTACTTTCATATATTTGTGCATGTATGTTGAGTTAGAATCCTTGGTCTGGGGGCTCATGTCCTTGACTAAGTGATGCTCTACCTCATTGCGATCCACCAGAATATTTCTTCTAACATTACCGCAAGTATGTTCAATTTCCACACTCCCGCTAAAGTGGGGGCTTAATTTATTGTCTTAAAATGGAAGCACTTCCATGTTAAGAAAGTTTATCCCTCCTTAGGGAGTTTTTTTTACCACTATCACATTTTTCCCTCATTTATGCATCTTCTCCTACTTCTTTGCCTGTTTAGGACCTGGATTGGGTCTCTTCGGGCACCATCCATCCCATCTGGCACATTTTCTAGGGGTTCTGACTCCCTGGGTCAAGTTTGACCTTGAACTTGACCTAGGTCAAGGATGACCTCAACTTTGACCCGGGTCCCCCTTTCAAGTTTGAAATTTTGTCTGCTGCCGGAGGTCATTAAAAGTTCATTTCTCGCTAATGGGTCGGCTGTTTTGGGTTCCGAAGTGACGATTCTTAAATTATATTTAATATAGGTCCTCTTCTAGGGGTATATGCCTAATTGGAATTTTTTCTCCTATGTAGGCCTCTCTATAAGATTGTGCCCTAGATTCATATATAAGGGAGCCTTCTCCTCTCATTTTCTCTAAGTGACAACTAAGTCTTCTATGTACAAAAAAGCTCTAACCGAGCTTTTGTCAATTACCCAAGAAGAAAAAAGTTCAAGCATCCATTTTTCTACATGTTTTCAAGCTTTCAAAGTGTTCAAATCTTCCTCTCACACATTCAAGTATTCCATTAAAGATCAAGGATTCAAGCATTCAAGCCTTTGAAGGGATTTGGTTCAAGCATTCAAGATTCATCATTCAAGCCCTAGATCAATCCATTATGGTGGTGTGGTCTTCCTTCAAAATCCTTTGACATCCTCAAGATTCATTCATTCCCTCTTCAAGGTGGATTCCAAGCATACAATCATGAAGGTTTATGGTTTCTAACATTGAGTCCAAGCTTTCATATTTACATACTTGCTTACATTCATCGAATTACAATTGCATATCTATTAAATATCATAGCTTCATTATTAGATTTACTTCTACTACTTGCTAGCATTCTCTATTTTATTGATTTCAAGGTTAATTCCTAAATTAGGGTTTGACTAAGGAAAACCCCTCCCCCCAACAAAAAAATCCATTTTTCTTGCAGATACAGGTTCAGAATAGTGGATCAGGGTGCAGATTTGGATATCTTTTTTAGCAAACTTTCAGGATCCAGAAACAGATTTCCTGTCGGAGACTTTTGAGGTCGATTCTTCCCTAGGTTGGAATCAGAAATTCTGGGTCAATGGTGACATTGACTTGAGGGTCAAAATTGGAACTGTTTCAAAATAGAAAAATATTTCTAGGTTTTGTTCATTTCTGCTTTCCTGTTCCAGATCTGATCTAATATTTTCTAAAAATTGAGTGCAGACCCCCGAAAACAACATTCTTCAGATCTGTAACATTTCAAGGTTGGTACTTTTCTCCTATCCATTTCAATTAAATTTCTTAATATTTCTAGATCTATCACACATTCTTTTCTAAAACGGGAATTTAAGATTTTCCTTTTTACTCTTATTTCCAAATGGTTGATTCATTTATGCATTGATCCTTCCTTTGGGGTTAATCAATTTGGATCCTTCATTTGTGTATCTAAGGATAAAAGAGGAAACATCTTATCTTCTCCCCTACATTTTAAATACATCTAACATTTTGGTAAGAAACACACAACATACCACAATATCACAACAACGTCATTTTTCTATGTTGCACTTACTATGCACACAATGACTTCCACTAACATGTTTTTACATTAGATTTAAATATTTTAATTTTAAAGAGTTTTAAAAAATAAGAAATCAATTCAATTTTTAAAAAATAAGGAAATAGCATCCTTTTAGATCCCATTTTTTTCCAAAATCAAATCCATAAGCTTAATAAAAAAAATTGTAATTACACCGAAGGTGTTCTTATATGAAATGAACAACCTTCTTTTAATGATCAAGAGCTGAGAATAATCCTCAGGCAATGCAAGACGATTGAACACTTTTCAACCCTCGATTTTCTAATTGTACTTTTTTCCCCATTTTTTCTACTATTTTTAACGGATTCAACTTTTGACTGTCTGTGAAGTGTCAGAACACATCCACGGGTGACGTGTTTGACACTTCTCTTACTAATAATTATTTGGTGCATTTTAAGTTTCTAAAATGGTGCTAGTTCTTATTGCTCCCACTGTCCATTGATTTTACTTCAATTATCTTATTTTACATGGATGAGCATCATAAATTCCATGGAATCCATGTTTCCCGGATAAGGCACACAGGACATCACTATGAGCATTTACAGGCTTAAGGCTTAAAACTTACAAAAATGCAAAAAAAAAAACTTATTTGGGATTTCAATATTCAACCTAGTATACAATATTCTACATAGTGATTATCTTGTGGGCGGGCTTAGATCTGTGTGTGAATACTCTGAACACATGTTCTTCACCCGTGCGTTCATCTACCTGCACAATCCATTTGTTTCTCTTCTTACTACGACCACTTTTTGCATTACAAGCACACGATTTTGTCTCACTTCCATTGATCTCTCTGAATGGCGCTTCTTAGGTGAGGTTAGATTTAGGAATATAGTTAGTTTTATGGTTAAATTTAGCATTTTTATTAGGCTTAGGGTTAGGATAATGGTTTGGATTTATGTCATGGTTAGGGTTAGGGTTGTATTTAGAGTTTGGGTTATGATCTTGTTTAGGATTACAATTATGATAAGGTTTACAATTTAATATTTGTGATAAGG
>MU224537.1:349147-366772 GCA_018584345.1 Thuja plicata | reverse complement strand
AATTTTGACAACATGATAAAGATAAGAAAAAAGAGAAATGTAAGAGGCTTACCGAGCATGTCAAAGCCAGACAATATCATGTGCAAAAATTGTCAAAAAGGTAAGATGACAAAGTCTAGTTTCAAAACAAAAACTCATACATCTGATGCTATTCTAGAATTAGTCCATACTGATCTATGTAGACCCATGAGGACAAAGAGTTACTATGGTGATATATATTTCATTCTCTTTGTTGATGATTACTCTAGAATGATGATAGTTATGTTTCTAAAAGATAAATCAGAAGCATTCAAGAGGTTTAAATGGTATAAAGCAATGGTAGAAAAACAAAGTGGTAAGGAATTGAAATTCTTAAGATCAGATAGAGGAGGGGATTTTATTTCAGATGAATTCACTAACTTTTTCAATGAGAATGGAATCAAAATACAAGTCTCTGCATCGAGGACACCACAACAAAATGTTATTGCTGAAAGAAGGAATAGATCCATTATTGATTGTGCAAGGACACTGATGATAGAGAAAGGCATCACCCAAATCTTCTGGCGGGAAGCTATCACTACTGCTATTTACACATTGAGCAAAGTGCAATTGAAGAAAGATACCAAGAAGACACCCTATGAGCTATGGTATGGTTACACACCCAATGTAATTTACTTCAAGATCTTTGGTAGTCAATGTCATATCTTAAAAGATGATAGAAATGGAAAGCTTGTCTCCAAAAGTGATGAAGGTATTTTTCTAGGGTATTCTACCAAGAGAAAGGCTTATAAATGTCTCACCAAAACCTCTAACAAAATTATTGAAAGCGCAAATGTGAAGATAGATGAATTTGTAGAAAAGAATGAAAAGGAAAGTAGAAAAGAACCAGAGGAATACAAAAGGTTTGTTTACAATGAGGAACCTAACACTCTACCTGAGCAACAATGTATAGCTCCCGAGAAACAGAACATTGCAACCGAGCATCAGGCTGCAAATACCAAAAATTAGGATATTTCTCAAGATGATGTATCGAGCAATGAAGATCAGAATGAAGGACAGAATGATGATCAGGATGATAGACAAAGAGTTGAACCAATACTTACCAAGTATGTCAGAAAGAACCATCCATAGAACTAAGTCATAGGAGACAAGAAGGCCAGTATGAGAATGAGAAGTAAGTCTCTAAATACTAGATGTCTAATTTGTGATTTTGAGCCAAAATCTGTCAATGTTGCACTTGATAATGAAGAATGGATAAGTGCTATGAATGAAGAAATTGAGAAGATAGAGAAAAACAAGACATGGACACTTGTATCGAGACCAGATGACAAGAATGTCATCGGTACCAAATGGATTTTCAGAAATAAGTTGAATGAGAATGAAGAAGTCACTAAAAACAAAGCAAGGTTAGTATGAAAGGGGTATGCACAAGAAGAAGGGATTGACTATGGAGAAACCTTTGCAACCATTTCTAGGCTAGAAGGAGTAAGAATACTACTTTCTTATGCTGCATTCAAAGGATTCAAGGTATAAAAAATGAATGTCAAGTCTGCATTCCTAAATGGAATACTTGAGGAGGAGGTATACATTGAACAACCAGAAGAATTTGTTGATCCAGAAAAGAGGAACATGGTATGTAGACTACACAACTCCTTATATGGATTGAAAAAAGAACCGAGAGCTTGGTATGAAAGACTTCATTCCTATCTCATAAGTATTGGTTTTTTAAGAACTAGTGAAAATAGTAATCTTTATTTGAAGGAAGATATTGATGCTAACATTTTGATTGCTGAAATATTTGTTGATGACATCATATTTGGAGGCAATGATATGCTATGCAAATCATTTTCTGATGAAATGAGAAAAGAGTTTGAGATGTCTATGTTTGGAGAGATCAAATTCTTTCTTTGTTTACAGATCATGCAACAAGATGAAGGCATTTTCATTACACAATCCAAATACATCAAGGAAGTGCTGAAAATATTCAAGATGGAAGATTCCAAGCCAGTTGGAACACCGATGGCTACTGGATGTAAGCTGACAAAGGAGGAAAAGTCACTTGAGGTAAATCAGACTTTATACAGATCAATGATAGGCAAACTCATGTATGTTGTACATACTAGACCAGATATTGCATATGCAGTAGGAATAGTTGCAATATTTTCTGCTAATCCCAGGGAATCACATATGACTACTGTGAAAAGAATCCTGAGATATCTGAAGAATACTAAGGACTATGGCTTATGGTACAATAGACAAGGTAATTTTAAACTTCAAGTCTATACTGACGCTGATTGGGTTGGAAACATTGATGACTGAAAGACCACAACTGGAGGAGAATTATTTATGGGTGACAGACTTGTCACATGGAACAGCAAGAAGCAAGGATGCATCTCTCAGTCTACTGTAGAAGAAGAGTATGTTGTTGCTGCTGAAAATTGCTCAAATATTGCATGGATCAAACAATTACTAGAAGGTATGAATATGAAATTTCTTGAACCAGTGATTATCTATTGTGATAATACTAGTGCAATTAACATTTCCAACAATCTAGTCACGCATGCTAAGACAAAGCATATTTCTATCAAGTATCATTATTTGAGAGAACAAGTTCAAGAAAAAGAGGTGATACTTGAGTATTTGCAATCAAAGGAACAATTAGCTGATATCTTTACCAAGCCACTGCCCAAGGATACATTTGAGTACTTGAGAAAGAGACTAGGGGTCAGACCCTTGTCTACTGGTCAGTAAGATTACTAGAAGGCTGCATTAGCCTACGTATTATCAGAATATAATTTATGTTGATGCAAGAAAAGAGATAGATGAAAAAGATACATCTATACACAACAAGGTATTTATTTGCACCAAGCACCAGAGTTGTTATATTGCTGATGGATAGGGAAATTCAAGAAATATATTATGGATAGAAAGGATTTTTTGGCATTATTGTCAAAATTTGTTTGGCATTGTTGTCAAAGGGAGAGATTATATCCATTATCACTCACATTATCCTAAGGGAGAGATTATTCCTATTATCCACCAGAATCATTCAAAGGGAGATATGTAACCAGAAAGGAAGAGTACATACAAAGGGAGAGATTGCTGACAAAAGAAAAAGAAATCAAAAGAGAAGAATAGTCAAAGGAAGAGAGTTTGACACAAGGAGAGAACACATCACAATCAGAAGAAGAAATATTCTACATCTATCTAGTGAAGGGATTGAAGAACAAAGAGAGTTGCAAGAATCAAATCTAAGCTAATAGAGCTTACCGAGAACCAGATATTTGTATCGATTATAGTACATAAGATTCATAGTTTGATGAACTTAAACTATTGTATTTCATATTGTATTAGAGATAATATAGTGTGATAATGTAGTATGTTTCCATCAATGCCAAAAGGAGAGATTGATGAACTATAACTGATTGAATGTTTGAAGATGTTAAGTTGATGATCACCGAGACATAGAAAGTTAATGCAAGACATTAAATCAGTTAAAGTATTGTATTGTCATTGATGTCAACTTGATATAATCTGTATGGTCATGTACATACTGCCAAAGACTTCAAAGAACCAATGAATTAAAGGTTATGCTATCAGTAATGCATAAAAGTTAAGTATTCACAAAGTGACTGTATACACCGACAAAGTGCACACTGACTGACATAGTAACCTGATGAGCAAAGTCACGGTGTTACCCGACGAGAAAAATCACAAGCATTATCGACGAGAAAAAATGACAGTGTTTCCTGACGAGCAAAGTCAAAGTGTTTCCTGATGAGCAAAGTCACAAAGTTTCCCGACAGATACAGACAAGCCCGAAGGACGAAGATCGCAAAGACAACTAAAGTCTCACTGACGCAACAAATAGTTGTCATCACCGACAAATTGAAGTGTTGACAGACAGAACAAGAAGTCCAAAAATGACAAAAGAATTAGCTGTCAATAGCTAAATATAGAGTTAGCTAATTGATCTCATTGTTTTGATCAACAAGTTAAAAGCAAGAGACAAGAGAGATCTTTAAAGCTGCTTTATTCCAAGTTATCTACAGGATAAAACACATGCATGCTTTAAATCAAGATTGGTGAGAATTTTTGATCACGCCAAGATCAAGAAAGCCAAGAAATGGTGAAATGATGTCTATATAAGATACAAGCTAATTCATTTTGAATTAGGGGAGTGACAAGAGAATAGATGATGAAGAAATTCTGAAGGAGAAGAAAGTCTTCATTTAGACCTGATCAATCAAGCTAAGGAAATAGCTAAATTATGCAGACACCGAGGAACCATGATACAACATCACCAAGAAGAACAATGTGGAGAAAAGGTATTGAATTGATACATTGATCAGAAAGCTAATATACTTACAATAGATTTGAAAATCTGCAATTCAAAGTTGTATATGTGAACAGATCAATATATTGTTTCAGTTTAACCATTGAAGCATCAAGTTTCCTAACCGAACAGGACTTAAAAGTATTTTCTATATTGAGATACATCCTAAGGAGTATCAAAAAGTTAGATCATGAAGATAGCATTAGAGATACCAGATACCATTTGACAAACCATAGATTGTTTAGACAAGGAAGGTAGTATTGGATGCTAGATATCAAGTAACAAACTATTCTATTAAATCCTCTAACAAGGTCACACCTAATAGTGTGTTTGTAACCTTTAATAGGGTTGGCTCTTCACTGAGCTCACTTTTGAAGAGTGAAAATTTGGGTTACCGGTCCCAATGGTTTTTCCCTTAACAGGGTTTCCACATTAAAAATCCATGTGTAAATGTGTCTATGAGTCATTACTTTATTGTTTTGCATTTCACATAAGTAAATCTAGATTGATCGGTATACACTATTTATTTACTATATTTTGGTAAATAGAAAGACTGCTAATTGGTAAACAGTAAGAATAAGGTTTAAACAGAGATCACTGAGTGGTAGTTATTTGTTATTAATATTTCAAGGCATTCATCTTATAGGACTAAAAATAACTAGAGGCTTATAAATGTGGTAATAAGTTTTTGGGTTGATTTAAGGATTAATTTTTGAGGCCACTGATTCACCCCCCTCCCTCTCTGTTATTCTAACATAAATATTCATGATCATAGGGTTTCTAGGATCAACAATATTAGTGGAATTGGAAGGTAAAGGATTGGTGTCAATTTACAAGTTTTTGTTAGGGGGTGTCATGAATTTGTTTCCTTTACCATTAACACACTCAACAATTATGGTATTGGAATTAATGAGGTCTTGGAAAAGATGTTTCTACCTATATCTCTTTATTATCATAACCAGTTTGATGATGATATTGAAGAAATGATTTGGGATAATAAGAAGCTAGCAATGGTTTGGAAGGGTCACTAGGTTTGATGGGAGAAATTTTCAAAATATTAACATTAGGGTATGTGCACCAAGTTGTGAGTCAAAAAAGTGGACACATGTTTTAAAAAAATTCAAATTTCATATAACCCGATTAGGTTATTGAAAATTCAAAATTGTACTAGGATTGGTAACCAAGCCTAGAAAATATTATTAAAAAACTCTATCTTTCTCAGAACCCGATCGGGTTCTGAGATGTTTCTAATAACATGATCTAGTTCTGAGATGTTTCTAATAACTCGATCTGGTTATTAGAAAAATATCATATTTTGGAAAGCCCGCGGCTTAGGCCATTTCTAACACCTAAACCGTGGAACAATAGAGTGAAGGAGGGAAAAATATCAAAACTTGATTGTGCTTTTAAGAAAATAACATTTCTTAAACAATTTCTACATTTTCAAGCAATGGCGCCCCGTAACAAAGGTATATTTTTTTTGTTGTTTTTTTTTTTGCATTTGTAATCAAATTAGGTTATGATATTGATTTTTTGTTTTCTTTTATTAATTTCATATTAGATTCATCAAACAACCCAAGAAGAGTAAAAAGAAATGAAAGACCACCCCCCATAAGCCCTCCTCAAAATTCTCCTTGTCCACCACCATCGCCACCCGTAAACCCTCCTCAAAATTCTCCTCTTCCACAACCATTGCCACTCATAGACCCTCCACATGTGTCATTAGGACATTTAAATGCAATACAAGAGGACCTCGTGCAACGCCTTAACCAAAATAGTGCACAAATTAATATATTAGTCAATAGGTTGAAGGCTTCTGGTCTTCAGCATCACTCTACCCTCGCCACTACATTAGAAAAAATGTCCAATAGTGCAAATGAGGTGTCTCAAGAGGTGACAAAATGGGGTTCATGGAGGGATAGTGACACAAGGAGAGGTAATACTCAGGGCCTAGGGCACTCCCAAGTACTACACCAGCTTGCAGAAATACATGCGGAAGCAACAACACAAGAATGAGAGAAGAAAAAACAAGGATCCTTTTCATTAATTGATCAAACTCATTACATGATGGGCTGTAAGGCCTTCCCATTTTGGGCCATATACATTCAATGAATTATAGAATGATCATCATACATGCAAAGTCATAGACCTTCCCTTCAATATCTCAATACTTAACAGTCTAATACCAAATTCTTACTATTATTGATGTTGCCTAAACTAAGAACAGAGAAACAAATATATACAAGATTCCACCAAAGAGGTCATCACTCAAATCCCTAAGTCAGACCCAGATTTAGGTCCACACAGATCCCAAAGAGAGACCCCACATTAATTACACCACAAAAATTAAATGGAGAAGCCGACCAGAAGATATAACTCAAGAATAAACAACTCGGGCAAAGGATGACCGAGAAACATAAAATGACTTGGGAAAAGAACACCCCAAGCAATAGAAAATGGCTCAAGTAAAGAAAACCCTTAGCAACAGAAGGTGACTCAGGCAAAGAACACCTTGAGCAACAGAAAATGACTCGGGCAAAGAACACCCCGAGCAACAGAAAATGACTTGGGCAAAGAAAACCCTGAGAAACAGAAGGAGACTCAGGAAAAGAACACCCCGAGCAACAGAAGTTACCAAGCACTTCACCGAGCAGCCAGAAGACAAACTATAAACAAAAGTAAACATCTTTTTGGTTGAGTAGGATTTTCAAGGACCCAAGATGGTCCTGCATCAGACACCTGGGGTTGAAAGAGATGATTCCCTGAATCATATGTCATGTCTGACCTGAAATGAATCTAACCTAGATTGAGAAATTCGGTCTATTCTTCCATTTTATCAGATAATCCATGTATTCCTTTCCTCTTGTACTTCTGCTAACTCTCTATTTCAAGATTTGTTCAACTTCCTCTATCTACTTCTTAGGATAATCACTCGGAAATGTCACTTCTTCATCAGGTTCATGATATTCATAAAAGTCTAAAATATTGCATATAGGTGATATATCCATGTCATCAGGTAATTCCACTTCAAAGCATTTCCACAATCAAATCTTCTCAATATTTTGCAAGGACCAAATTTCTTCATCTTCAATTTTCCATATGTTCTCATAGGAAATCTGCCTTTCTTCAAATGAACCATTACTGCATCACCAAATTCAAAGGTTTTATGTCTCCTTGATCTATCTACACTATCCTTGTATTTATGATTGCTTTTCTCTAGCTTATGTTTTACATCTTCATGCAATGTCTTCATAAAATCAACAAATTCCTCTGCTTCAGCACTTCTTTTCTCTTCTCCAACAATATCTCTCAAATGTGATATACCTCTCGGTTGTGTGCAATGAACAATCTCAAAGGGTGTCTTTCTAGTACTTCTATTCAGTGAACTGTTATATGCAAACTCTGCTTGTGCCAACATCAAATCCCAATTACTTGGTGTGTCTCCAACTAAGCATCTCAACAAGTTACCCAAACTTCAATTTACAACCTATGTTTGTCCATTAGTCTGTGGGTAAAATGTAGAACTATATTTCAACTCAGTGTCCAAATTTTTCCAAGTGTTCTCCAAAAATAGCTAACAAAATTACTGTCTCGGTCAGAGACAATACTCCTTTGTAATCCATGCAATCTGACAATCTCCTTAAAGAAAAGATCTTCTATATGTATTGCATTTAATGTTTTTCTGTATGGTATGAAATGTGTCATCTTAGAAAATCTATCCGCAACAACAAATATGGAATCATTACCTCTTGTAGTCCTCGGTAAGCCAAGAACAAAATCCATGCTGATATCACTCCAAGGTTTCTCAAGAACAAAAATCAGTGTATACAATCTAGTATTCTGACTCACTCCTTTTGCAACTTGACAAACTCCACAACTTTTCAAAAATTTCAGAACATCCTTATACAATTGAGGCCAAAAATACCTTTCCTTCAGAAAATTCAATGTCTTATCAATACCAAAATGTCTGGCCAAACCACTACTATGTTTCTCCTTTATCAAATTAGTTCTCATTAAACCTCTCGGTATGCACAACTGAATACCTTTGAACAACATTTTTTCCTGAATGAAATAGTCTTCATATTTACTTTATTGATTCGAATTAGGTGCTCTGCACACTCTCCATTGCTCAGAAAAATCAGGATCACTTTCATACAAATGTTTCATGTCATCAAAACCAATAACTTCAATTCTTATTTTAGTCAACAAAGATCTTCTTCTACTCAATGCATCAACAACTCTATTAGAAACTCCACTCTTATGCTTTATCACAAATGTGAAACTCTGTAGATACTCTACCCATTTCATATGTCTCTGATTCAACTTATTTTGACTACCCAAATATTGTAAAGCCTTATGATTGGTATACAACACAAATTCACTTGGCATCAAATAATGTCTCCATTTCTTCAAAGCTTGAACAATAACATAGAACTCTTGGTCATAGACATAATACTTCCTTTTGGCATCATTCAAATTTTCACTAAATAAAGCAATAGGTTTACCTTCTTGAGTCAACACAGCTCCAATTACACTTCCACTTGCATCACATTCAACTTGAAATACCTTAGTGAAATTAGGTAAGGCTGACATAGGCAATTCAGCAACCTTCAGCTTCAAAGCTTCAAAACTCTTATCAGCTCCATGTGTCCATTTGAATTCTCTTTTGTCTCCTCTCATTGTCTCAGTCATAACATTACAAATAGAACTGAAATTTCTGATAACCTTCCTATAAAAACTTACCAATCCATGAAATGATCTTACCTCGCTGACATTCTTAGGTGTAGGCCAACTAAGTATAGCTTCAACCTTTTCAGGATCCATCTTCAGACCATCAACTGAAATCACAAAACCTAAATATACAAGTTCTTCTTTCATGAAGGAACACTTTTTCAGATTTATCGGCAACTTTTATTCTTTCAATCTCTGCAACACTTTTCTTATATGCATCAAATTCTCTTCTCTAGTCTTACTAAATATCAGAATATCATCCAAGTATACAATCACACATTTATTCAATAATTTCTTCAAAACTTCATTCATTAACCTCATAAAAGTACTCGGTGCATTAGTTAAACCAACGGGCATAACCAACCACTCACACAAACCTTCCTTTGTCTTGAAAGCAGTCTTCCGTTCATCACCTTCTCTGATTCTGATCTGATGATATCCACTCTTCAAATCAATTTTGGTAAAATATTTTTCTCCACTCAAACAATCCATTATATCATCCATCCTCGGTATAGGAAACCTATACTTAACTATGATCTTGTTGATTGCTCTAGAATCAGTGCACATTCACCATTCTCCATTCTGTTTAGGTGCCAATACAACTGGTATTGCACATGGACTCAAAATCTCTCAGATTAGACCTTTGTTCAACAATTCATGAACTTGTCGGTTAAGCTCTTCATTTTTGGTAGGTGTTAATCGATGTGGTGCTTTGTTCGGTAAACTAGCTCCATGAATTAGATCCTTACAGTGAATGGTATCTCTTATTGGTGGAAAACCATCAGGTACATTATCTAAAATGATCTCCTTATACTTAGTGAGTATCTTCTCAACTTCTGTAGGAATTTCATCTTATGTATTCTTACTTGGTTTGTTAGGAATCAAAGCATAACAGATATCATTTCTTTTCAAATCCTTAACAAACTGTCTACCTTCCATCAAACACACTTGCATAGATGTACATAACTCACCAGCAGATTCTTCAATCAAAGGTAACAAAATTTGTTTCTTACCATCAATCGAAATAGTATATCTATTCACTCTTCCATCATGTATAGCATGTCTATCATATTGCCAAGGTCTACCCAACAAAATATGACAACAATCCATTGGCATAATATCACACAACACCTTATCATAGTATTTCCCAATTTTTAGATTCACAAAACATTGTTCACTCACCATTAATGTATGCTCATCCTTGATCCATGAAATTTTATAGGGATTCGGGTGCTTCATTCTTTCCAACTACAAGTTCGTGACCATCGCCTTAGATGCCATATTCTTTGAGCATCCACTATCAACAATTACCATCCAAACTTTGTCAGCAACTCTACATCTGGTCTTGAACAAACTTTTCCTGATAGGATCCTGCTTATCTTTTTCAATCTATAGTATCCTTCGGATCATGAGATTTCCTTCCTTTTCAGGTTCAATTGGTGAATCCTCTTGCACCAAAGCATTTCTTCTACTACCAACTTTCTTTCTTGCATGTGTACACTCAAAGGATTCATGTCCTTCCTCACAACAATTGTAACAAGTTACTTGGAACCCTCTTCTGCTATAACCACCTCGGGAGTAATTGCCTCTTCCTTGGTATGAACTTTGACCTTTCCATTGAGTCTTTCCTTTATCTTGAGACGTGTCTGAATTTGACTTGTCTGGTTTAGATCTACTATTCTCACCATGATATCTACCTCTTCCTCTAGGGAATCTACCACCTCTGCCTCTTTGTCTTTTTTCATATCTTTTGTTCAATTTCTCTTCATCTTTTAGGGCAAACTGATATGCCTCTTCAATGATTTCCATCTTGACCAAGATGATCTCATCTTGTATAGAACTTCTTAATCCATTTAGGTATCTTTCTACTCTTTCTACTTCATCTTCAACATGTCCAGATCTGATGTCCAATCTATAGAATTCTTCAGTGTAGTGTTTTACTGATTTATCTTTCTGCTTCAACCTTTGCATTCTCCTTACTAGGTTAATCTGATAATCACAAGGTAGAAACTCGCCTTTCAATTTGTTTACCATCTTATCCCATACCTTGATCTTGTCTTTACGTTTCTTCTTTTGATCCAATTGTAGATGCTCCCACCATAAGGATGCATGACCTTTCAACTTTGTGCTTGCAATCTTCACCTTCTTGTCCTCTAATACATTCTCATACTCAAAGTACTTTTCCATCTCAGTTATCCAGTCTATCAATTCATCAGAATCCAATTTTCCACTATACTCAGGAGGATTAAACTGAGGTGTGGACTTCAAACTTGTCAATGCCCGTAGGAATCTCTCTTCTTCCTGATCCATCATAGGTGCAGGTGCAGCTTCACCTTGAACCTCTTCAAATTCATCATCACTAACATATTCAAGATGTCTTCCTCTGCTCTGGGCTATCTCAATAGCTTACAATCTTGCATCCATTTGTCTAAGTGATGCAGGAGCAACCTAGGATTCTTGGCAATCATGTGTCCAATAAAAAAATATTTGTTTACTTTGGAGTTTGGTAGTTTGGAGGAGTCCTTGATTGAGTACTCGAGCTTCTTGTTTGCTTGGTGTTTAGTGTTTACCAATGGGTTTCGGTATTTTTGTGATTCAGTGTTTACCGACGGGTTTTGGTATTGTTGTGATTCAGTGTTTACCGATGGATTTTGGTACTGCTACAGTTCTGTGTTTACCGACGGGTTTCTGTGCCTGTTCTATTGCTTGGGAATGTTCTTATCGACGGGTTGCTATTTTTCAATGATCATCTCCCAATTTGTTTATCCTGATCTGGACGACCTTGGCATTTAATTTTGATTGTGACATTAATGATGGATCTATCATTGCGGTTTGTGTGGACCTAAATCTGGGTCGGGGGTTTCTGCAATGTTTGTTTATTGTTGGCCAACCTTCGGGTCACATGTTGTATTTAAGTAGTATGTTGTTCTTAGATTGGGAGGTCAGATTAGAGGGCAGATCAAAGTGTTCGATCTAAGAATTTGGATCGTGAGTTGTATATAGTGTAGAATATTTGTAGTTGATCTTGAATTACATCTTTGTATTAGGCCATAACTGGGAAGGCCTTATAGCCCGGCATGTTGAATGTAATTGAATATCTATGATAAAAGAAAGTTGAATTTTGATCATATTTTAGTGTATCTGGTGTTGTGTTTTTCCGCTCTGTTATTCTGGTGTTGCTGCAAGTTTGGACAGTCCATTCTTGGACCCTTTGACCTTGACTGCATCAGGTGGTACTAGAGCTGCTAGTTCATTTCTTGTGAAGCTTAGGGTTTTTGAAGATCTGGAGAGATGCCTCTGAGAAGATTGGACCCTAGAGAAATTGTAGATCTTTCTGAGGAGGTGGAAGCGAGGATGACAAAAAGATTCAGACCTGAGAAGGCGGCCATGAATAATGAAATCATGGAAGGTATCAGGAATGTTGGATTATATAGAGGTCTGAGAATAGATGATGGCTATGAAGAAGCTACTGAAGATTTTGAAGCTGTTGGATCTAGTGGAGATGATAGAACTAATCAGGTGGCAAGATCTAGAGGAGGCAGCTATGGTCAGTTGCAAAGACCCAAAGCTTGGTTAAGTACAAGTTATCAAATAGAGGTTTCTAATTTCTCAGGTACATTGAAGCCCGAGGACCTGATTGATTGGATCGATGAGTTAGAAGACTACTTTGAGCTGGAAGATATTGAAGATCCACTTAGAATGAGGTTGTCTCGGACCAAATTGAAGGGGCATGCTACTCTATGGTGGAAAGAATTGCAGAGGGATCGAGAAGAAGAAGGTGAGATGAAGATCAATCAGTGGAGAGTAATGGTGGAAAAACTAAAAGCTAAGTTCATTCCTACTGACTATGAACTTGAATTGTGTAAGAAGTTGAAGAATCTGAAACATAAGGAGATGATTGTGGAAGATTATATCGAGGAATCTACAAGCTGACTATTCGGTCAGGGCATAGAGAACATTCTAAGGAAAAGGTGGCAAAGTATGTTAATAGTCTAAAATTCAATATCTATGATGAGATTGGTATGTTGAAGATTGACTCTATAGAGGATGCTTATCAGTATGCACTGAAGGTAGAAGATAAGTTGAAGAGAAGGAATTATGGTAATTTCTAAGGGAAAGAAAAACAAGAGTAGTTGGTAAAGGATAAACCAAGAGCTGAAGTGGAACCGAAACCTGTTGAGCCAAGTAGAAGAACATGTAGGTGTATTTAGGGGTACTTGTTACAACTGTGGAGAAGAAGGACATTGGTCATTTGAATGTCCCCATGCAGATAAGAAGGTCAGTAGTCAACGAAATGTTGTGGTGAATGAGGTTACTGAGAATGAACCTGAGGGGGAAAATGTGAATCTTTTTCATAGGAGGAATTTGCAGCCCTCAAAGAAAATTGATTCTTATCAAAGAAGAAATTTGTTCAGAATTTGATGTAAGTGCAAGGATAAGGTATTTAATATCATAATTGATGGTGGTAGTTCTGAGAACTTTTTTTCAGAAGAAATGGTTAGTAAACTGACTTTGGAAAGAAGGAAACATCCTAATCCTTATCAGATTAGTTGGATACAAGATGTGTCTAAGGTTAGGATTGAGGACAAATATCTTGTTAATTTTAAGATTGGATCTTATCAAGATGAGATATTATGTGATGTATTACCTATGGATGTTTGTCACCTATTGCTCAGAAGACCTTGGCAGTATGACAAACATGTTATGTTTGATGGACATGCAAATACCTATGTTGTGAGGCAGGGTGCATTCAAGCATAAGCTAATACCTTTCCAGGAAGCAGGAACTAAGGGATGTGGATTTATCAGGTGTTATCCAAATGATAGTGACAAACATGAGGAGAAGAGAGTGGATGAACCTATTGGTGAAGGGAAGGAGATTCTGAAGGAGAAAGAGAATAACATCTCTGAGATAAGGGAACAGATGACCCATTTGACTAAGGTGGTGTAGAAAATGTTGACACTAGTGACACAGAGAGATGTTACCAAGTTGATTAGTCAGTTGAGTGAGGAGGATCAGTGTCAGCTACTGTCAGTTATAGGTAAGAGATCTGAGAAAAGTGTAGAAGAGATGAACTCTTCGAATGGGATAGTGGACAGAATGAAGAAAGCATGGAATGAAGGACAAGAGGAGGTATGGGATAAGAAAAAGTATGGTATACATGTTATGATTCCCTCAAGATGTTTGTGATTTCCTTTATGGGAACATATTCTTTACCTGGGGTGTCTGATGTAGGAGCATCCTAGGATTCTTGGCAATCTCGTGTCAAACAAAAAAATATTTGTTTACTTTGGAGTTTGGTATTTTGGAGGAGTCCTCAGTTGAGTACTCGAGTTTCATGTTTGCTTGATGTTAAGTGTTTACAGATGGGTTTTGGTATTGTTGTCATTCAGTGCTTACCGACGGGTTTTTGTATTATTGTGATTCAATGTTTACCGATGGATTTTGGTACTATTGCGGTTATGTGTTTACCGATAGGTTTTGATGCTTGTTCTATTGCTCAGCATATGTTCTTACCGATGGGTTGCTATTTTTTGGTGATCATCTCCTAATTTGTTTATCTTGATCTGGCCGACCTTGGTATTTAATTTTGATTGCAACATTAATTATGGATCTATCATTGGGGTTTGTGTGGACCTAAATCTAGGTCGGGGGTTTCTCCAATGTTTTTTTATTGTTGGCCAACCTTTGGGTTGTATGTTGTATTTAAGTAGTATGGTGTTCTTAGATTGGGAGGTCATATTAGAGGGCAGAATGAAGTGTTAGATCTGAGAATCGAGATCATGAGTTGTATGTAGTGCAGAAGATCTATAATTGATCCTGAATTACATCTTTGTATTTGGCCATACCCGGGAAGGCCTTACAGCCTAACATGTTGAATGTAATTGACTATCTATGATAAAAGAAAGCTAAATGTTGATCATATTTTTGTGTATCTGGTGTTGTGTTTTTTCGTTGTGTTATTCTGGTGTTGCTGCAAGTTTGGATAGTCCATTCTTGGACCCTTTGACCTTGACTACATCACTAAGCATATAATCTAGATTTGGATCTGCATTTCCTCTCCCATGAACCATCTTAAATCCCTTTGCAATTGTAGGTCAGATCATAATCTGCTACCCCACAACAATATCAACCACTAGGGTTAGGGCTTAGAAGAAGGAACTTAGATCTCAACTCGCTCTAATGCCACTGATGCAAGGAGGGATAATACTCAGGGCCTAGGGCACTCCCAAGTACTACACCAACTTATAGAAACACATGTAGAAGTAACAACACAAGAATAAAATAATAAATAGTAGGGATCCTTTTCAATAATTGATCAAACTCATTACATGTCGGGTTGTAAGGCCTTCCCATTTTGGGCCATATACATTCAATGAATTATAGAATGATCTTCATACATGCAAGGTCACAGACCTTCCCTTCAATATCTCAATACTTAACAATCTGATACCAAATCTTACTACTATTGATGCTTCCTAAACTAAGAACAAAAAAACAAATATATACAAGAGTCCATCAAAGAGGTCAGCACTCAAATCCCTAAGTGAGACCCTGATTTAGGTCCACACAAATCCCAAAGAGAGACCCCACATTAATTATGCCACAAAAATTAAATGCAGAAGTCATCCAGAAGATCTAACTCAAGAATAAACAACTCGGACAAAGGATGACCGAGCAACAGAAAATGACTTGGGCAAAGAATACCTCGAGCAACAGAAGGAAACTTGGGCAAAGAACACCCCGAGCAACAGAAAATAACTCAGGAAAAGAACACCCTAAGCAACATAAAATGACTCGGGAAAAGAACACCCCGAGCAACAGAAGGAGACTCGGGCAAAGAACACCCCGAGCAACAAAAGGAGACTTGGGAAAAGAACACCCCAAGCAACCAGAAGACAAACTATAAACAAAAGTAAACATCTTTTTGGTTGAGTAGGATTGCCAAGGACCCAAGATTCTCCTGCATCAGATAGATTTCATACATATTATGTTGATGGTTTATCATATGAGGATGTGAAAAGAAAATTCATACAAAAATGTGACATATGTGCCCTTTTTACCGATCCTAATATTACCAATTCCCTAGAAGATAATACAAAAGGGTTTCCTATACATTGGTGTGCTCATAGGGGGATGCAATCAGCTTTTTGGGATAGGTGGTACATGGTATTTGACCAACCACCTTGTAATAATAATGAGGTGCCTTTATATTTTTTGAGGACACTATACTATGAGTTTATCCTCAGCGAGAAGCCAAGTTAATTTGACTTTCATGAGTTCCAGGGTAGAGGGAGAGGCTCTGCGCAGGATAGACCTGGGGCACATAGGATTACCCGACCAAAAGAGAGGAGGTGTATTGCGAGAAAACCCAACATTCATGTTGTGGTCCCAGTAGTGGTGAAGGAGTCTATGGATATACATACTCTTTATGCAGCTGCATCATTGACTGATGTCATTATTCAGCATGGCACTTAGTTAGTTGAAGGAGAGGATGGATCAGTGTATGTGCCACATCCATCTTCATCATATGCACCATTAGGCTCATCCCATCCCATGCCAGCTCCATCATCATCAGATGCACCATTAGGATGATCTCATCCCATGCCAGATCCATAATCATAAGATACAGTTGTAGGGTCAGCCCAGCCCATTGAGCATATCTGCATCAGTTGTAATGGTATATGTGATGGGGTAGATAGTCAGGAAAGTGAAAATGGTTCAACATACCATTCATGTGTACATTGCGGGAGAAGATGTCAGGCATCCACGATTGAGGATATGGTCCTCATAGATGATCTGATCATGACAATGGTGTTTGGTAGAGAGCCAACACAGGTTTGTTTAAATTTGTGTTTTGACATGTTATTTTAATTAATTACCTAAATCTGTTAAAAGTAAATAAATTTTTATGTATAGAAGAATCTAAATTGATACATGAATAATATGCATTGCAGGGTGTAGCTGGTGGTACAAGCACACCAAGGAGTGCTCATTCTAGTAGATGTGGATGGTTAGCTCAAACACCTGAGGTAATGTTTTATAAAAATTCATAAAATAGAATAATACATTGTTTTCAAAATATCATGTCTTAATAATTTGTATGGTGGTAACTTAGTGCGGTCAAAGAATTAGTGTATGTTTGTTTTCTATTGCTTTATGGTCAAAGAATTTGTTCTAATGTAATTCAACTCAAGGAATTCATAAAAGGATGGTACTCCCTCAAGGAATTAGGTTGAATGCAAAGGCTTCAACAGAGATCGATGGCTTTTGGTAGCCTAGACATCATACTTTTGAACAAGTTCACTTCCTTGTCCAGCCATCATAACTCAAATTGATTTTAACTCCCACCCTCCATCCTTCAACTCAATTCAACCAATGCTGAACTCATAAATAGACTCATACCCCAACCAATCACTTATTGTCTTCTGAATCAACCTTGAACATCATATGGAACATCCAACCATCATTCTTTTACTCTTATTTCTTGTTCAAAATCATGAATACAATCTCTGATTGTTCACTGATTGTGAATGTCCTCAATCCTTCAATACACCTCCATGGCCTTCTAAAGACTC
>MU224537.1:300831-341926 GCA_018584345.1 Thuja plicata | reverse complement strand
GTGTGCAAAGTACAACAAACATGATGATATATATCATAATGCATGGAAAATTCAATATGTACCCTGCAACAACATGTGGTGCATGCATGATTAATCTTGACGTAAAAGGGTTTTGTCATTTCAAAAATTCTTTGAATAATTTTAATTTGAGGAAATCTTTGGAGGAATCTTTCATAAAATTGTGTTTGTGTCATATCTAAAAAGTGCTTTTTATGTGGCATACGATTTGTAGATCTGATTCTCCTCCTAACAACGTCTCTTTGGTTGGGTGAAACCCTTGTGTTGTCATGCCAAAACTTTTTAATTAATGTTCTTAATTCATCAACAACAAATTTGTCCTTGAGTGGGAGTCTACCCGAGAATGACCAAAGAGAATTAGTGTTTGGATCCTCAACTTTGTCTCGCCTGTGTAAGGCTCTCTGTAATGTTGATCTACCTATCCTTAATGACTTGCTTTTTTTTATTACTATAAAATATTTTTTCATTTCATTTCTCGTTATAGTTGATGTGAGGACACGTCGAGTAACATTAGCATCTTTACTGTGTCATTTTGAACCAATGGCTTGGTATGCATCAAATAGATTTCTGGCAATGGTTCTCTCAGTACTATTTTAATATGTTCTCAACACCACAATTCTCATTGTCTCTCTAAATTTTAGATTCTTAATCATTTCAACAACTACTTGATATCTTCCACTTTGATTTAATTTTTCAAAATAGTTATTCCAAATCTTTTTAGCAATTCTTCTACAATTTATTTCTGACATTTTATCATGCACTGGCCTCAAAATATTTTCATCAATGTGAATTAGAAACTTTGGTTTTCTACAAATTATTCTAGGAGGTGTTAACACAGCTGCATGGTCTACATTTTCATTAGATGAATTAGGTGCATTTATCCCCATCATTTCAATTGGTGTATGTTGAACATTTTAATTTTCATTATGTTCATATTGTTCATTAATGTCATCAATAAAAGATAGTCTTGGTTCCATGTTCATCACTTGTATTGAAGGTAAAGTCCATTGTTGCAGCTTGGCAAAGTTAAGAACAATTTCAGAATTTTTATGTTTGTTGAACTTGTAGAGCCTAGTTATCTTGGGGTTTGAAAAGGTAGTATTAGAGGATCTTAATAACCATACTTGTCAATTTTGGTTCCATTTTCATTGCTTGTGTTGAAGTAGAGACCACTGTTGCAGTCCTAATAGTAATTAGGACAAAATCTGAGAACTGCATGTTTTCTAGACTGTAGAATCTAGTTGACTGTGGAAAGTGGATTCTTAAGGGTCTATAGGAAGTTTATAACCCTTATTATAATTCTTTTTTTGATCCAAGATAGTAGCCCATTGTTGGGTCTTGGTAATGAATGAGTGTCTCTAAGAAATCTATAAACTTGGAGACTATGAGTAGAATCTGTAGGAAGGAATCACCTTGTGAAGAAGGGATTCAAAGACTTGTTTAAAAAGGGAAGTTCAAACAACCCTATTGAAGGATCAGTGAAATTAAGAAACCATTCAATTATATAAAGGGGGTGGGCCAACCTACACTTCTTGTTTTGTGCACTCTGCACCAAGTGGTATCAGAGCAGTAAGACTCTGTTTAGGAAGAAAAGAGATAGACACCATGTCTAAAGTAGATGATGGAGATAAGGAGATCCCTCTAAGGATCACCAATGTTGAGTTATCAAAGATTGTGAAAGAGCATATGGCTGAAAGTGGGACAGTCAAAGAGGAAAATAGAACCATGAAGAGAGAACTAGAAAATTTGAAAGGACAAGTAAGAAGAGGAGAGAATGAAGAGTCAGGGGGAGAAGAAGAAGAGGATGAGAGACATCCTGAACAAGACTTAGTACCTGAAGATTAGAGGGCCATACTTGCAGCCCTAGAAAGAGGGGGAAAGAAAGACAAGAGGATCTACCTATGTTTCATGGAAAAATAGATCCTGATGAGTGCATGGATTGGATAGAGGCTCTTAAGAGTCATTTTGAGTGTGAAGACACACCTACCAATTAGAAAGTGAAGATAGCCAAATCAAGATTGAAAGCACTATCTTTGAGTTGGTGGAAGTTTCTCCAAAATGAGAGAGTTGAAGAAGATAAGAAACCCATCATCACATGGAAGAGGATGGTGACTAAAATCAAGAAGCAATTCATCCCTGAGGACTATGAGGTAATGCTTCATAAGAAACTAAAAAATCTCAAGCAAAAAGACCTAGATGTAAGTACCTATACCCAAGAATTTCATAATTTAACTCTCAAGGAAAAGATATATGAAAGTGAGAAGCAAAAACTTGCAAGGTACATTAATGGTCTTAAGTATAGCATTCAAGATGAACTTACATTGATTACCATGGAGTCTATTCACAAATGTTTTCAGATTGCCCTCAAGATTGAAGAGAAGCAAAGGAGAAAAGGTGAAAAAACCAATTGAGGAAGAGGAAATACTTTTAGGGGAAGGGGAAGATTTAATCCAAGAGGATCCTTTCCTAGAAACCAAGGAGAAACCAGTAGTCAGAATTCTGAGAATGAAAACAGTAGTAGAGGTAATTTTAGAGGAAGAAGGTTAAACATCAGAGGCAAATTTGGGGAAAGGGGATCCACTATCTTCACTAGAATATTTTTTTCTTGCAATCAAGTTGGTCATCATTCATTTAGGTGTCCAGAGAAGGCAGGGGTAAATAGTCAATGAAATAGGAGAGTGCAGTTAACTCATGATGAAGACTATCAAAGTACCACCTCCTACCACACTACCACTTATTCTAAGCATGATGGACTAGAGAGTGGAGAGTGTATAATGTTCAATAGGTCATTCTTGATGCCACTTATCAAGTAGCCTCCTCAAAGAAAGTACATCTTCAAGATCACATGCAAGATTAAGAACAAGGTATGCAAGGTAATTGTATATTCTGGTTCCACTAAGAATTTGGCTTCAATTGAAATGGTAGATAAGCTTGGTTTGAAAAGGACACCACACCCCACACCTTATAAGGTCTCTTGGTTAAGTAAAGAACAACAAGCTATAATTAATGAGAAATCTTAGGTTGATTTTCAAATAGGGGAGTACAAGGATAAAGTAGTGTGTGATATTGTTGATATGGATGTTTGCCATCTCCTTCTAGGGAGACCATGGAAATATGACACAAATTCCCAGCATAATGGTAAGTCCAATGTATTCACCTTAACCAAGGATGTGGAAACTTACACAATGACACCTTTGATACAAGACCCTAAGGATAAGGTATTGACTAATAGTGTCATGATGGTGGGAGAGAAAGAAATCCTAAAAGGTCTAAAGGAGGATAAAGTACCATGTTTTTCTATTTTAGTTAAGCCTAAGGAGAGTGTACCGAGAAAAGAGAAACCATGTCTTGAGGCCCTAAGAAGTGTTGGTCCAAAGGAGGTTGCTGATTTGTTAGATAAGTATAAAGGCATTATATCAGATAGTATTAATGAATCCTTACCACCCAAGAGCTAAATTAGTCATTGCATTGACTTAATACCAGGGGCTACACTACCTAACAAGGTTTCTTATAAACTTACACCAGAATAAAATGCAGAGGTTGCTAGACAAATACAAGGACTCTTAGAGAAGGGATTCATAAGAAAGAGTATCAGCCCTTGTTTAGTATCAGTAGTACTTGTACCTAAAAAGGAGGGTACTTGGAGGTTGTGTACTGACTCCAGGGCTATCAATAGGATCACCATTAGATATAGGTTCCCAATGCCAAGAATGGAGGACCTTATGGATTTTTTAGGTGGGGCTACACACTATTCCAAAATTGATCTAGAAAGTGGGTATCACCAAATAAGGATTAGAGAGGGGGATGAATGGAAGTCAGCATTCAAGACTAATGAAGGTTTATTTGAGTGGGTATTCATGCCATTTGGATTATCTAATGCCCCAAGAACTTTTATGTGTCTGATGAATGAAGTCTTACAACCTTTTCTTAATAAATTTGTTGTTCTTTATTTGGATGACATCCTAATTTTTAGTAACAGTAGGGAAGAGCATCTACATCATATTGATTTGGTCCTTAAAAGGCTTCATGAAGAAGGTTTTAAGATTAACATTGACATGTGTTCCTTCTTACAGGAAGAGTTAGTATTTTTGGGATTTGTCATATCCAAGGGTAGTTTGAAAATGGATCCAACAAAGGTTGAAGCTATCCTAAATTGGCCACCACCTACTTCAGCATCAGAGGTAAAAAATCTCCATGGTTTATGTATTTTTTATAGAAATTTTATCAAAGATTTTAGTGGTTTTTGTGCCCCTATACTTAATACAATCAAAAGGGGAAGAAAGTGTGTCTTTGTGTGGACCAAAGAAGCTAAAGATTCTTTTGAACTCCTCAAGAATAAGATTGCAAAACAACCAGTCCTAGTACTCCCTGATTGTCATAAGGTTTTCATGGTGGAATGTGATGCAAGTAATAAGGCTATAGGGGGTGTACTTAGTCAAGATGGGAGACTAGTTGCTTTCTTCAATGAAAAAATGAATGAAGCCAAACAAAAGTACTCCACATATGACCTTGAATTGTATGCTATGGTCCAATCTTTGAGAAAATGGTGTCATTATTTGTTGTCTCAAGAATTCATTGTGTACAGTGATAATCAGTCTCTTAGTTTTTTCAATAGGCAAGAGAAATTACACCATAGGCATGTTAAATGGATGGAGTTTTTACAATCATATACTTTCACTATCAAGCAAAAAAAGAGTGTAACTAATAAGGTTGATGATGCTTTAAGTAGGAGAACCTTAACCATTCAGCATATACAATTGGAAAGTGTAAGGATCTCAGCCATGAAGGACTTGTATGCATATGATGATGACTTCAAGGAGATTTACAAGGTTTGTGTGGACATGTTTGAAACGTATCACACTGAATTTTCTGATTTTATGATTCAAGATGGTTTTTTGTTTAAAGGGGGTTTACTTTGTGTTCCTAAAAGTTCTATGAGGGAGATTATTGTCAAGGAGAAGCATTGTGGCAGTCTTGCAGGACATTTTGGGGTGGATAAGATGTTAGAAGGTTCTACTTTTGGCCAAGGTTACAGACTGATGTTAGGAGGTTTGTGGAAACATGTTTGGTGTGTCATAGATCTAAGGGTCATACTTCAAATGTAGGAATCTATACTCCACCTCCTATTCCATCAAAGCCTTGGGATTCCATTAGCATGGACTTTGTACTTGGGCTTCCTAAGACAAAGGCTGGTTATGATAGTGTTTTTGTTGTTGTAGATAGATTCTACAAAATGGCTCACTTCATTCCATGTAGGACTACACATGATGCCTCTCATGTTGCAGGGTTGTTTTTCAAGGAGGTTGTAAGGTTGCATGGTTTTCCATTGTCCATAATCTCTGATAGAGATCCTAAGTTTCTTGGTCACTTCTAGAGACCCTATGGAAGAAGTTAGGAACTAATATTTGTTTATCATCAACATATCATCCTCATTCTAATGGATAGACTGAGGTGATTAATAGATCACTTGGAAAAATTTTAAGGTGTCTAACCCAAGAGCATGGCACAAGCTGGGACTCCATCATTGCACAAGTTGAATTCTGCTACAATGATTATGTTAATAGGAGTACAAGGAAGACTCCTTTCCAAATTGTTTATGGTGTGCATCCATGAGGTATCTTGGAACTCAGGAATGTTGGTGACATGGAAAAACCCAGTGCTCTTGCTGACGATTTTGTGATAGTCATGAAAGACATTCATGAGAAAGTTCAGTCTAAACTTAAACACTCTTCCCTTAAGTATAAGGAACATGTCGACAAAAGGAGAAGGGAGTTACACTTCAAGGTTGGTGACTTAGTTATGGTCCATTTGAGGAAGGAGAGGGTGCCTAAAGATAAATATACTAAACTGGTGGTGAAGAATATTGGTCCCTTCCAGATCCTTAAGAAATGTGGATCCAATGCTTATCATATTCACTTGCCTTCTCATATGCATTTATCAACCATTTTTAATATTGCTGACCTCTATGCTTATAAAGGTATTGCAAATGATATGTTTGTTGTAGGTGCCTCAATCTCTCAACATGAGGAGTTGTTGAAAGATCTACCAGAATTTGATCCCTTGGAGATTGACTGCATTTTAGATACAAGGATTTCTAAACAAACTAGGAGGAAGATATATTATGAATACCTGGTTTAGTGGAAAGGTAAACCTCTAGAGGATGCCACTTGGATGTCCAAAGAGGCTATTGAGAAGGCTGGTTTCATCTTTTCTGCTCTGCAACTCAAAGGGACTTGAGTTTTCTTTCATGGGCAGCATGGTGCAGGGCACGTAGGACTTGAGTTTAGGACTTGAGTTTTCTTGGTTTATTTTAAAATATAATAAGGGATGTTTCTAACCATCCTACTAGTTTGTAATGGTCCATATTGTGTGGACATGGATCTTATTGGTACATTTATAAACCATAAGTCCTTAGTTCACTGGACTATCTCTAGTGATTTTATGCAATAATATGTTTTAGGTTGTAGAAGTGTTTTAAGGGTCATGTTTGACCATTTAATGTCTTCAGTGGATGTTTGGAGTCTTTTCCCACTTGGTGGGATGCTTAAATGTTAGTGTTGTTGGTTTTGTCAAAATGTTGTCAATGCAACTTTTCAAAATGTTGCTCATTTTGTTGTAACTCACTCCCCAACAGTCTCAACCACTTTTGGATTGGTTGGATCAGTTACCAGATGGTTTTTAAGAGGTAAGAAACCTATGAGGTTGAGAGATTACCACAAGTTATTGTTTGAAGCAAATTTTGAATGAAAAACCACAATTTTATGAGCAAACTCTGAGTTGTATGGTTGTGTACGGTTCACATCTTATGATCAAGTGAATCCATAACATATTTTTGTGAACTACCTATCATTTTCATTTGGTTTGGTTTGATTTTTTTGAAATTTTCATGAGTTAGAAGGAAAACTGTGACTATAGGCTTGAAAACCACAAGAATTGGGGTCTGGTATGAAGATGTGGCCCTAACTTACAATTTCACTATTGGAAATTGATGCCACTGGGTGAAATTTAATTTAAGGCAATGTATTATAATATTCCAAAGGCTCAAACTCAGGGGAGTTGATCTGCGGCTTCAAAACTGATGCCCTGGGTTAAATATTCAGTATGTATTTAGCCAGCAAGAAGAAGAAATGCATGCAGCAACAGGCCAAGGGTGAATTGGGGCCAAGTGTTTTATTTATTTTAAGTATTTTAAGATCATAAAAACCTCCCAAGTGTTTTCATCTATTCTAGGTACCCATCTTTGGACCAATCTATTTGACTCTAGTCTAATTGATCACTTAGGCTAGTGTGTTGTTGTGACATTTTGAAGATGCAGGATTAGAATGGTTGCTTTTTTATTTGGGGTTTTTTAATTTTTATGTTAGAAGGTTCTAAAAACCATAACAACTAGTCTTGGTTCCATGTTCATCACTTGTATTGAAGGAAAAGTCCATTGTTGCAGCTTGGCAGAGTTAAGAACAATTTCAGAGTTTTAATGTTTGCTGAACTTGTAGAGCCTAGTTACCTTTGGGTTTGAAAATGTTGTATTAGAGGATCTTAAGAACCATACTTGTCAAGTTTGGTTCCATTTTCATTTCTTGTGTTGAAGTAGAGACCATTGTTGCAATCCTAATAGGAATTAGGACAAAATCTGAGAACTGCATGTTTGCTAGACTGTAGAGTCCAGTTGACTCTGGAAAGTGGAGTCTTAAGGGTCTATAGGAAGTTTATAACCCTTATTAGAAGTTTGTTTTTGATCCAAGATAGTATCCCATTTTTGGGTCTTGGTAAAGGAGTGTCTCTAAGAAATCTATAAACTTGGAGACTATGAGTAGAATCTGTTGGAAGGAATCACCTTGTGAAGAAGGGATTCAAAGACTTGTTTAAAGAAGGAAGTTCAAACAATCCTATTGAAGGATCAGTGAAATTGAGAAACCATCCAATTAGACAAAGGGGGTGGGCCAACCTACACTTATTATTGTGTGCACTCTACACTAGAGAGAGAGAGAGAGAGAGTAAAATGCATAATTTTTACTTCTCCATAACCCGACCGGGTTTTGAAGAAGTGAAAATTGTGCATTTTATTCTCCAGAGCCCGATCGGGTTATGTAGGAGTTGAAAAAATGATTTTTGCTTTTTAGAACCCAGAGAGAGAGAGAGAGAGAGAGAGAGAGAGAGAGACCGTTGAAGGAAGCAACATTCCTAATTCAACAGAATCCGATCGAGTTCTGAGGACTTAATGGTTCAACATTCCTCTTTCCTCAGAACCTGATCGGGTTATGAGAACATAAATGCTCAATGTTCCTAATTCCTCAGAACCCGATCAGGTTCTAAAAAACTAAGAACAAAGGAGGAGAGAGAGAGAGAGAGAGAGAATAAAATGCATAATTTTTACTTTTTCATAACCCGACCGAGTTTTGAAGAAGTGAAAATTGTGCATTTTATTCTCCATAACCCGATCGGGTTATGTAGGAGTTGAAAAAGTGCTTTTTTCTTTTCAGAACCCAATCGGGTTATTTGAAATTTAGAAACCCGATTAGGTTATGGCTTGGGAAGAGGCTTGAAAAATGACCCAAAGGCTTGGAGGCTTATTTTCCCTCTATTTTTGTTCTTTTAGACATTTTTTCATCTTGTAAGATGAATTCTTGACTTTATCTTCATCAGGTTTGCAATTTGTCAACAAGGTAGCTCTATAATTTTCACCATAATCTCATACATCTTCTTAGCTTTCTAACCATATAAATTTTTCTATTTTTAGATAATATTAGCATAGTAAACTTTAATTTTCTTTACCAGTGTCTTGACAGTCCTCACAGACATATGTCTACCATTTTTTTAATAACTTTTGATATACTTAACCAAATTAAAAATAAATTACATATTATTGTTCTACACTTGATTCTATACTCTTTAAAAAAAATTCATTTTTTATTATTTTGATGCAAGTTATGCCCAGCGCACGAACATGTACAAAATTTTCAAGATGTGGTCACTTTAAAAAATCACAAAAAATAAAATACTCATCAAAAAATTAAAAAAAATACAAAAGTTCTAGATCTCACTCTTAACTATCATACTACCAAAGGGATTTGAAAAATACTAAATGTAACTATAACTTTTGTACAGTGCACGAAAACAACTATGTTATGTTTTTATGAAAAAATCAGGAACAGGTTTTCGTGCATGTAAGGTTTGACCCTCTTAATATTATCATTTTTTTTTTTAAATTATTATTTTAGAAACTAGATTCAGATTAATACAATTTTTATTTTTTACAAATCTTCTTATTTTGAGTGCATGACCCTCAAATGTCTGTTCCAATTTTAGGTTTACCCGATTTCAGAAAAATGTGTCCACTTATACCCCCCTTTTTGGTTCACAATTTGGTGCACATACCCATTAATAAACTTAAGAAAAATATTATGTAAAGACTCAGAAAGCAAGGTAAGATTATTTATAGTTTAAATATTGATGAAAAAGGAGCCAAACCTAAAGTTGCAACTACCACTTGTGTATCAACATGATTTGACGAGTTCTTTTTAATCTTGATGTATCCTTTATTTGGATTTTGGAACTTTTGGAATGATTTTTTAGCAATATAATTCTTATTAACTAGGACCATTGATGTGGATGACTCAAATTGGCTCACTTGAAGTTGATAATCACGAAGCATTGTGCAAAATTGGGTAAAGGAAGTAAACTAAAAAAATAGTAACTTATCTCTAATGCCTTTTTGTAAATTAGAAATAAAAATTATTTGAACATCCATATGAGGAACATGATAAGTGATTTGAGCTTGCAAATATTTGTATTTACCAATAAAATTAGCCACTTTATCTTTCACATTTGCAATGAATCAAATTAGTCAAAGAAATTTGAGGACTAATATTATTTTAAAATTGTTGCAGAAATGCATTAGCTAATTTTTGAAAAGAATCAATAGAATAAGGAGGCAAAGAACAATATCATTTAAAAGCATTATCTCTAAATGTTATAGCAAAAAATTTAGCCACAAGCCTATGATAATTTGGAAGTTACTACATAAGGTTTGAAATATTTTCACACAAGTTAAGGGATTACGTTTTACATTATATGTATCCAATTTAGTAATTTCTATGTATTGAGCGATAATGCCTTGGGAAGTAAGGCTAGCAATATCAAAAGTTATAATATTAAATTATTGGGTTATGGAAGAAAATTTTTGTGGTAAGGATGAAACATTTTGACCTAGGTTATTGATGGTTTCTTCAGTGGAAAAGTTGGTATTGGACATGTTTGATTGTGAAGGAGGTGCAACATTGTGGGAAATGGATGGAGAATTGAAGTATTAAAGTAGAACATTATGGTAAGTGGGTATAGGAGATGGTTGAAAAATACATGGAATGCCCACAGAAGGAGGTATAAAGGAGATTTGACTGATAGAGATTCCTTAAATACTAACATGTGTAGGATTGATCTTTTGTGTAGATGTAGCCTTGATAGGTGGTGTATAAGTAGGCACATTAGCTAATGATGTTAGTATAGGAATGCAATTTTCAACATGATTGGTTGGATTAAAGAAGTTAAGAGCTTTGACACAAAATTTAATAGGCATGATATTATTGTTAACAATATTATATGTGCCATGTAACATGTCCACATCATTCTCATCACTTTGAATCATCCTCCCCAATCCTTCAATCAAGGGGATTGCCTTACTATTTGAGTATTCTTGGCCCATCCATTGTTCAATCTTTTCCAACTTAGTAACAAGATTTCCTAATTGGTTAGGAGATACTCATGTTAAAGGCTCATCCTCATTATGAGAAGTATGATAATAATGGTTCTCCAATATGATAGGTATTTCATGTATAGGCATAGAAGTTTAACCTAAACTCCCCTAAAAATTGATTGTTGTCTTGGGATCTACACCCTTAGTGTTGTAACTTAGGGATGCCATGAGCTCATAGCTTCTTCTCACAAGGATATTATATATGGGGATTAAGGTCATAAAACTCATGCACAACGCTAGAGAAGAAAGGAATGTCTAAACAATGCAAATCCTTCATAAGTTGACCATTTAAACACTACATAAAATAAAATTGTAGATCTAGATCTAGATCTCTAAATGCATACAATGAAATAATTAAGCATATATATTAGATCTAAATCAAAATTAATCTTAAAAATCTGATTTGAAAAGAAAAGCAAAAGATAATTCAAGCTTAAGTTTTTCCTTAAATGGAATGTTGATAAAAAAGACCTATGAATGCATTAATGATATTTTTTTTATAAAAATGATTGCATAAAACCTTAATGAAATGCATATTATTTAGATCTAGTTATCCAAATCAGAAGAAAGATGTTAGGAGTCAGGTTCACCAAAATGTAAGGTGGGGGAATAGGGTTTGCTAGTCTATGCATACATAATAGGACTCTTAGGCCTATTCCCCTACTCACATTGGAAGGACAATGATCCGCTTGGATCAAAATGTATGGGCACAATGTGAATTCAATGGTCCTTCATGCTGAGTTGAAAATAAATATACAATTGTAGAAGATGAATGCAAGATAGAGGACAAAATATGATAAAATGATGACTTTTAGCATGCACGAAAGAATAGAAAAATGCTATGAAGATTTTGGCAAAAGATTGAGAAATTAAAAACAAAGATTAACCTACGGTTTGAATTTTGAGAAGAATCAAAGGGACTTAGATGAGTCAGACATTTGGATTTTGGGACTCAGATGAGCAGGGTGTTTGGTTGGCACACGTTCAATAGCTCTTTTGATGCTTAGTCTATATCCAAATTTGTGCATTCACCACCTATTACCTACACAAAGAAAAGAGAGTAAAAATTGGGTTGAAAGGGTTTTGCATAGGTAAATCCTCAGTTTAGGAATTTGAGATAAATTGAAATTTTTCTCTTGGTAGAAAATCCTAGATCTAAATAATAAATTCTTATACCTTCATAGGCCTTCTTTGTGTCAAAATGCTAATGAGGATTTTGATGTTAACTTTGTAGAGTTGAATTTAGGAATTGTATATCATGGGTGCAATCATGAATGCATAGATATAAAAAGATACTCTTTGTCTCCAATGCCTTGGATGCTTGATCGTTTTCTCTTGATGACTTGGTTTCTTGAGTGCTTAATTAACATGGATGGATGTCAAAACAAGGGGAGGTAAATTGCTTTTATACCTCTCCCAATAATTTTGGGTTGTAAATTTTGGAGCAAGTCGACACAAGCTTTAGTTTCCTACTCCCACAAGCTAATAATTGCATGGTTTAAATTTGGGGCCTAATTAGTTGTACCCAAATTCCATATGTATCCTCTCAATGCAAGCCTAAATTGGGACCTAGCTGGTCCAAGCTGTTGAGAGGAAACTAAATTTTTTATTGCAATTGAGCTGGATAAGGCATATCGGGCATGAGGCTAGGAATGCTAAAATAAGGCCTAGGTGAGCAATAAATTGCATAGGGATGCAATTTATGACTCTACAATGCTATCACAAGCCTGAGAAAAAACAAAAGTGATAATGTCCAAGCAAGGAGAAACATCCTCTTAAACACATGTGAAATAAGAACTTGATAACTTTGACATTGTACTATTTTTGTTGCTAATACTATTTATATTAATATGATTATTAATACTATAAATATCAAAATTATTACTTTTTAATCAATCAATAACTGCTAGGGGGATCTCCCATTTATATTATTATAAAAAAGATAAAGTATTACAGTGTATATGCTTGTCCATCACCTAAAATCATCCTTTGTTTTCCTACATTCTACTAACATTATCACCAGTTAATCACATGAATTCTTGTATCTATATCCTTCTACCTATCTTATATCATTATCCTATCTATTATATAGTATAGTTATGGGGTTTATTAACAAAATCCCCATCTTGTATGATATACACCAATTGTGAGGCTAATCATCAAAATGCCCCTATATATATAACTAAATATTAAAAAAAAACCCAAAACCTTTGGTTTGTGCATTAACCATTGTCCTCATCACCACCTTCACACTCCACCCTCTCAGCCTCTACTTGCATCTACCTCACACCCATGGCTTGTGCCATTAGGTAAGTCTATGGTATGACCACCTATCCTCAGAGTGAAATGTACTCATGTGAACACTCTTCCATATTCATCAACATCAATGATATTGACATCACCAACCATGAAACATACCCTCACATGTTATTTTAGTGTAATTATAATTTTCCACCTTATTGTATTGTCCTCATAGCCACTTCAATGACCTCAGATAATTTTTCTGCACATTCATTTCCTTCCTTGTATACATATGAAATATTGAAATTCTTGAACTTACTCATTAACCCACGAATTAGGGTCAACCATTGGTTTAGTAGCCAATGTGGTGCGTAGTTTTGTCAAACAACATTGATAGTGATTAGAAAATCCCCCTCAAAATGGATATGTGGTACTCCTAATTCAAATCCTAATTGAAAGCTTAGGCATCTCATAATTCTACTATGTTTTTGGTCGCTAGGCCAATAGGAATTGATATTTCAGTGAGCACCCTTCCCTCCTCATCTCTTGCCATAAAAACCAACCCACTTGGCCCCGATTTTTCTTGAGAAACACCATCAAAATTTATTTTGACCCATCCAATCTCTAGTGGAGACCATTTCACCTCCTTTCATTTACAATATTTCCTTTTAATGTCATCCCCACAAGACTTCAAGATTTTGATGTGTGTGAATCACTTTACAATTTTGTCATCCCAAGATGTGAATTCATTCTTTCCCAAGAGTATTGATTGTGCCACTTGATTAGTTAATTCAGATATCTACAATTTAGTCTTGTTGCATATAGATTCTTCATTCATTTCTTCATCTTTAAAACCCCTCCTATTCCTTTCCTTCCATAATTCCTAGGTTAAGAAAGATGGGATGATTGACCATAGGCTCCCAAAAAGTGTTAATTTATTGAGTAATAGCCATGAAACAAACCAGTCTTTTATGTCCATGGGGAATAAGCATTGCAACCCCAAATTATTAGTAAAAAACCTCCAACATTTCTCTTCATATGTACAGTTCCAAAGGATGTGATTTGCAGTCTCTCCATTGTTCTTGCACAAGACACATCTACCTGGTCCTTGTATTCCCAGGAGTGCCAATTTATCTGCGGTGAGAATTATCCTTTGTAGTGACATCCAGGAGATTACTCCTACTTTAGGAAACATATGTTTATTCCATAATAGAATATGTGGCCAATCTGGCTTGAGTTTATAAACTCTTATTTTGGAGCCACGCCATCTTATAATGTCATCATGTTCTGCTAGAAGAATGTTTTTATTTCTTAAAATCTTGTTGATATTTTCTTCTTTTTTTTCGGAATCTTCTATGTATTAAAGTGATTTCCACGACCATGTTGGAATTCCTTTATATTTAAAAATTGAACCATAATGACACGCCTAGTGTCCCACTGCCTTGTCAACTCCTCCTTTATCTTAGTCATTTTTGGTGTCTTGCATAATGCCTTCTCCTCACCACAAGAGTCAGTCTATAAATTTGCATTATGACCATTCTTGATTTCCTATGAAACATGCTTTGATACTATATCTATATATTCCAACATATAGTTCCATATTGTAAAACCCCTAAGAGGGTTTACGATATTTAGAATTCTTGTGGGGTCTTCTGAGTCTAGGTATTTATTTCTTAGTATCTTAACCCTTTTTTGTTCTCTATTTGCATACATTTTCCATACTATTTTTTCTCCATTTTCATATTCATGATTTCAACCTATTTAATCCTCATCCCTCCAGCTTCCTTTGGTGTGTAGACCTTATCCCAATTAATTAAGATAAATTTTGTTTTTCCCCAACCTCACTCCAGAAGAATCTCCTCATGATCTTATTCAAATCATCTTCAACCGCCTTTGGTATTTTGAAGCAAGACATAGAGTATACTGGGATGGCAAATAGAACTGTCTTGACCATTAGGAAGTGCTTAGCTACAATTAATCACTTACCCTTCTAATTTTCCATCTTCCTTTTACAATTGTTGATCAAATGTTTGCAAAAGCATTTCCTACTCATTCCAACAAAGAGGGGCATACCTAGAAAGCACCCAGGGAAGCAATCTATCTTCAAATTTAGGATTCTAGCCAAGTCTCTTTGTAATACAATTTTTTTGTTGATTAAAAAAACCTTCAATTTTCTCCAACTTATGCTTTGTCTCGACACCTTACAGTAATTTTTTAGGAATTTTTGAATTATTCTTGCTTCCATTCTAGATACATCCCTAAACAAGATAGTATCATCAAAAAATTATTGATATGTAATTGCTCCAACTCCCATCGCCACCTTGATGCCCTTCCACCTCCCCTCTTCCCAGGTGTGATTTATGTTCTTGCCTATTACTTCTTCCATTATCATGAACAAAAAGGGTGATAGTGGGTCACCTTGTCTGATCCTCTAGAGGAGGCAAAATAGCCCTCAAATACCCCATTTACCAAAATTGAAAATTTTGGATTATGTATGCATCCCTTGATCCACTTAATCCACTCAACACTAAATTCAAATTTCTTGAGGACTGCTAGTAGAAATCCTCTATCTACCATGGCATAGGCCTTCAATATATAAAATTTTATGATCGTACTGGCCTCCCTAGCTTTCTTGCTAGAATAGATTGCCTCATTAGCCACTATGATGCCTTTAGCTATTGATATTCCTAGGGAAAACACACTTTGTTCCTCTAAGAAGATGAATTTTACAATCCTCTTCAACCTATTAGTTATAATTTTGGTGATTATATTGTATATTGTATTGCATAGTGTTATTGGCTGTAAGTCACCCATTGTTTGTGATTTTCCATTTTTTGGTATTAGAGCTAGGAAGGTATAGTTGTTGGAACCCAACATTCTCCCCTTTTTCCTAGAATATTCTATTTTAGCTACAAGATCATCTCCAATTATGTCCCAGAAATGTTGGAAAAAACTTGTCAAAAATCCATCTGGATCAGGCTCTTTGTCATCATTTAGTTTTAATGTGGCTTTCTTAACCTCTTCCTTGCAAACACATTGCATTGGATCCTCATTTTGTTCATTCATGACCAAGTAAGGGATGACATCCAACATTCTATTCCCAAAGATCTCCTGCTCTTTGACTTACTTGTTTAAAATACCTTCCAAATAATTCATCACTTTCTGTGAAACCTCCTCCATTGATTGTGTCCATTCACCATCATTCTTCTTGATCACCATTATTCTATTCCTATTTCTATTTGTGATGGTCATGTTGTGGAAATATTTGGTATTTTTGTCTCCCTCTTGCAACCAAACCTCCCTAGACTTCCGTCTCTAGAGACACTCTTCTCTCCCCAGGATCTCTTTCAACTCCTCCTTTAGCACTCTCTCCTTCCTAAACTCATCCTCATTCATCCCTCCAAATATGATGATCTCATTTATGCTATCCAATTCTTGTTCTACCCCAATCTTTTCTTGGAATATGTTCTTGAAATATTTTTCATTCTACTCCTTTAGCTTTCCTTTTAAGTATGTCAATTTTTTGCTTAATTTTTATACGTTAAAATTATTTCCAACATTCACCTCACTCCACCACTTTGCTGCCAATTCCTTGAGGCTATCATCTCTGAGCCATATGTTTTCAAAATTTAAAAGGATGCCCCTTGGTGGACCATTAGGAAAAATTACCAGTTGTACTGGGAAGTGATCCAATCCAGATACTGGAAGAGTTGAGGCTTCAAAGATCCTTTCTTGATCATCCCAATCACCATACAACGAGAATATATATAGTCTCTTTTCTATACTTGTGAATCCTTTCCTCCTATTTTTCAATGTGTGTGTTCAATTATTAGGCTGAATATCCCTTAGATGATTTTTGTCTATAAAATATTTGAATTCCTCCTGCACAAGTGTGATTCTAGTTAGTCCCCCCATCTTCATCTCAATGTTTAGTGTTGCATTGAAATCACCTCCAATAATGCCTTTCCCATCATCAAAATTTGAGATTTTCTCTGACACTTGCTCCCAAAGTCTCCTCTCTTAATATAGGTCCATAGATGTTTATTAGGAAGAAGCATTTGTTCCTTTACAACATTTTACACTTCATTGAAATCCAACTATTCACATCCTATATTGGTTCACCTCCTACCATAAATGGGTTCCATAAGACCCCAATTCTACCTGAGGCACCATTTTCCTCCACAAAGTGTCCCCTCCATCTTTTCCATGTCTTCAACCTCCTTTCCCCTTCCTCCTTTCTCAGCTTTGTCTCTTATAATGGGAATATGTTTGCATTGCTTTTGTTGATATGGTGCTTGACCACTCTTCACTAGTTAGGGGAATTTATGACCCTGACATTCCACATTATGCACCTCATTTTTCTTGAGGAGGGGCTATTTCCCTCTTAGACTTTAATCTCATTTTACCCGCAACCTTGGTTGTAACCTCCAGTTTGGCTTTGTTAGACTTGGCCCTTCTTTTCCCTGTGCTCTTGATGTTTGGCTTTTTTATTTTTCATTTTGTTTGTTCCAACATATTATATTCTTTGTCCTCAACCTCCTCCTTATCCCCACTTTCTTCCTCTTCCTATTTTGTATCTGAGTCAATTCCTCCAGTCTCCTTCCATTATTTGTTTCTGAGGTTTTGTGGATTTCATCCACCTTGTCTATCTTTATTCTTGGATCCACTGTCTAGGGACGTATGATTCCTTGCTCCTTTTTAGTGCATAGTTTGATTTCCTCAAGTCCTTTGACTTCTCCAGTGTCTACCCTATACCAATATTCTCCTCTCTTATTGTCTCTGTACATTTAAGGTATGGTTAAATCTAGCATTTTGTCCATTCTATCCTCCTGGAAATTACTCAATCCTTTGGTTACCCATTCTACCTCTTATAGCTCCTCTCCTTACCCTACTCCAATGATTTCTCACCTGATCCATTTTCCTCTCTTTGTTTCCTTGATACCAAGTATTTATTCACATTTTTACTTCTATTGTTATCCAACACTCCTTTCCATGCTCAATCAATCTGCATCTAAGGAAAAGTTTCAATTCATCTTCTCTCATAATTTCCCGCCTCCACCTATTCTACCCTAATATGATTTCAATTTCTTGAGGTAGTTCCTACTCTGGATCTATGCCTATGAAAACCCCATAATACAAATTCGTTGCATCTATCCTCCAATTGCATAACCAAAGAAATTAAAAACCCCAAGCCTACTCCAATTTTGTTCAATATTTTCATATCCCAGTATTTTGTTGGCAGATCATATAGCCTAACCCAAATTTTCCCATAAGATAACTTGTGCTTCCAAGGGTCAAAATGCAAGCTCTAATAAGAAAGGTGCATGCCAGAGCCTTTCATGAAATGTGGTTTGCTAATGATGGCTTTTCATTTTTCTTCATTGTACTTGGAAATTCTAACAGGAAGTGGTTTTTTTCCATAGGATTGATAACCAATTTATCCCCCCATTTGTTGTGGCACCAATTCCTAACCTCCTAAATTTCTGGCTCTAATTCCCCCATGTAAGAAAATCCCCATTGTTTCTTAATCTATCTATATTATTGCAAACACTAGCCTTATCAATCATTACCAAAGGGGTAGAAGGATCAAACTCACCATCAACCTTGTTGCTAATACCAGACCCAACTTCTACTTCCATGGGAGTCCCTTTTTCCTCTTTCTTCTTGATTGTGTTTCTTCTTATCTTCCAAACCTTTCTTATTTTTTGTCTTTCTCTTGCCATTTTCCCTCTTGTTCTTAAAAACCCCAACTTATTTTAAAGAACCACATGTTCCTCTACTTTGTGAAGTCATAAGGCTTCAAGATGCAATCAATTTGATTGGATCTTTGAAGGTACACTATTTTCTTTTGCAATGGTCTCGAAGGCTAATCTATCTACAAAGGCTTGCTTCTCATCCCATGCTTACCTCACCGCCTTTATCAAATCTTTGTTGATTTCAATCTGGTGCCCAATCTGTCTTAATTTGTATGTAGATTTTTATCCACCCAACTACCCTTCTCAAATACCCATTGTGTATATTTCATGTATTGGTAGCCATTCCACTTGTGGTTTCTCTCTGCATCCTACTCTCTATTGGCTCCTGTCGTTCGGTCTTCATACGCCTTCCATCCACTTCGAACTCATTTTTTGAAAGTTTCCATTGGGTAGAACGGTCCATCTCTTCTACCCATCTACTCTAAATATTTCTCTCCCTAGTCCTTCTTCCTTTTCTCTACCCATCTTTGTCACTCCTTTCTCCTCGCTCCAAATTTTGCCTCTACTCTCTCATGCAATTTTTTCTCTTCAATATTAAAATCAAAATTAATTTTCTTGATTAATGTTAATTTTTAATAATATGAATCAATATTAACATTATTAATATTTATGATTAACATTATTAACATTATTATTAATATTTTTTAATGTTATATTTAATAATATTTAATATCAATGGTGTAAAGGGTTTCGGGGTCCCTTCAAAACCGGCTTTTACTCGAATAAAAAAATATTATTAATATTTATTTTATATTACTTTTATTTTCTTTCCTCTTCTATATTTTTTCTTGATTTTTCGTCATTTATGTTTCTACTTATTGTTTCGTCTTCTTGATTTCTAATCTAACAATTTCATTTTAAAAATATTGTTATAGTATGCTTTATCTTTTTTCTTTTTATAGTCAAGATTTTGTTTATTTAAACTTTAGCCCTCTTCTTTATATTATCCACAATTTTTTTATTGTTGTTTTATTCTCTCTTTCTTTTGCATTTTATGGTTTTGTTTATTCATTCTACTTTTTAATCTTTTGTTCTTATTTTGTTGGCATCTCTTACCCTCTTACCCACTAGCCTTTCTAACATCTTCTTTCTCCCTTATTGTGCCTTGGTTTATTTTTCAATCAATCTTGTGATGCTTTCTCCCTCCATCTATTTAGGTACTTGACTTTGGTAAACTTTCACTTCTCTATTTTCATTCCCTGATGATGGGTCATAGAGTGTGATCCAAAACATTTGACATAAAATTGCACTTAGTCTAATCTAGAAAAATAATAGCTAGAACTAATACATGCTTGTCTCTCGTAGGTTATGTAGGTAAATGGATTGAATGAACTAGGTATTGAAGCATTATTTCCTAACACCTCCTATGGTACTAAAATAAAAAAATATCTTCCTTTAAAGAATGCACATCTCTTCCCTATCTAGATTTTTCTTCTTGTAGAACTTTGAGCTTTTTGGAGCAAATTAATAAGAAACTACCCTAATTGTTTCCTTATTGTCTATTATTTTTAGTCATATAAATTGCTTATTTGGGTCCTCTTTTTTTTACTTTTACTATTCCACCCTAGGTTTCTTTTACTAGCATTGTGATCTCTCGATGCTCCTTCCTTATTTCAATCCCCTCATTTCGAATTGAGATTTTATTGTATCCTTCTAATGGCCTTGGACCTTGTGTTTATCATGTTCATGTATTTTTGTAATAATAATAATGCCTTTACCCTCTATTATGGCCCCTAGCCTCAATTCTTACCTCCATGGATAACTTCACAATTCAATCTTACCACGTGTAGATACTATTTTTTATCATGAAAACCCTATTTCTCATGAGATAATCATTTGTTAATTTGAGCTTTCCTATTTTTCAACAATGTTCACTTTCCTATATCTCTTAGTAATTTCACTTTCCCCCACTCCTTTTTTCACTCTTCTTGTTGGGAAAATGTTTAGTCTTCATCAAGTAAATGTGGACACCTCTAATAAACCCCGAATTTTTAGGATCACAATCTTGTTTTCCATGCTTCTTAAGGAAACTCTTACATGCCTACTACTTCCTTGTATTTTCTTTCCAATCCTATTTTCTTATTGAATACAACTTTTCCATTTCATCTTGTCCTTAAGAAATTCTCTTGCTAAGATATTTATTCTCTCCTTCTCAACAAAGTTCTTTAAGCCTTTGATGATGATATTTATAGCCTTGTCTTCTTCTTTTTTTCCTTCTCCTATTTTCCTCTTGATTTATTTTTTTATGATTCATTTTTTCTTGATCGGTGGTCCATTTACAACTTATGCCCAAGACTTGGCCCCTTCTATTTGCTCTTTTAATTTATTTTCCCCTGATTTCATGCTTACAATTGTTAATTGAAACTATTCCAACTTTGGTGTGTCACTTTCTTTCATTGTATCATAATCCCTTATCTTGGTTGCTTTCACTTTTTCTAAAGTGATTATTTCCTATTGTCCCCTTTATATGCTATTTTGCAAGCTTTCTCTTGCTCTTTATGACTTGTTTTCCTTTCCAATGTTCCAAATTACTTCTATATTTTTCTTTGATTTGAGTTCTTCTTTTTGGTGCTTTACTTCTATATGTTCAATCCTCTTTTTCATGCTCATGAACTCATTTACATAAAGCTTTGATGACCACAAGAAGAGTGGTTGTTGGGCTACATGGGTCTATAATGTCTTAAGGCCTTTTCTATCTTTTTTCCTTCATTTTTTGTGAGATTTTTTATATTTCTTTGTTTTAACCCATCTTTAAGTGAAGAAACCTCTATCTTTTTCCTTTTTTTGCATCTTATTATGCTTGATCACCTACTAAGTGATGCATTTTTAGTAGTGACAACTGCATTGTTTCTAACTATTTTTGGTAAAATCATAGTGAGTTTTTTTTCTTCTATAATTACCTTATATTACGAATCTATTTGCATCTTAAAATTCTCTTATATTGTTTTTCATTCACAAATATCAACTTTTCACCTCTCTTAACTACACTAGCTTGATAAAACCCTTATAAAAAAAATTCAAGACTCAAAAATATTCCCTATATGAACAATAGAGTATGAATGTATAAGCCCCACGATAACTAAAGATTTGTAGGTCCCTTTGTTAACTAAAAATTGTGAATCTATGAAATATTTAAACTCTCTCGAAATAGCCTCCTCAATAAGAAGCTAAATATCATTTATTGCCTTGAAACCCTTGAAAGAAAATTTTAGTAATCCTAAGTTTTTTTTTCTTCTTTTCATATTGAAACCAAGCAATAATCTGTAATTACCTTATCTTACGAATCTATTTGCATCTTAAAATTCTCTTATATTGTTTTTCACTCACAAATATCAACTTTTCACCTCTCTTAACTACACTAGCTTGATAAAACCCTTATAAAAAAATTCAAGACTCAAAAATATTCCCTATATGAACAATAGACTATGAATATATAAGCCCCCATGATAACTAAAGATTTGTAGGTCCCTTTGTTAACTAAAAATTGTGATTCTATGAAATATTTAAACTCTCTCGAAATAGCCTCCTCAATAAGAAGCCAAATATCATTTATTGCCTTGAAACCCTTGAAAGAAAATTTTAGTAACCCTAAGTTTTTTTTTCTTTTAATATTGAAACCAAGCAATAATTTGCATAGAATACAACAACCAACAGGTTGCCAAAAAATAGAATGACCAAAATATGTATCTACAACTAACTAAAGAACTGAAACAAAACACTGCAACAATTACAAAACTATCTACAACCTATTACACAACTGATTCAAAGTAATTATCTACATCTTATTACATAATAGTTCACATGAGTACAATGAACTGCTAATAGCAAAGTGAATATACATCGATAGGTATATGCATGCATTTTGTACCACATTTACATTGAAAGGACCTATGTTCATGCTGAAATTGCAAAACCTAATGCTTGATTTGTTGAAGCTACTCCAAAATCCAAGGATTCTTGCAAAGCTTGTAATGCCCCACTAGGGAACCCAAGAGGAAACACTATTCTAACCACAAAATAGGTGCAATTTTTAAAAAAAAAATACTAATGCAGATTTTTTAAAGATAATTGCATCGTCTACTCAACATTAACTACCTTAATCATTTACAAAGTACACAATTTGAAAGCGAAAGTAACAATGCATTACCAATTTCCTAAATGCATGTTTTCATGAGCAATATTAACTCTTTACTTAACATAAGTCCCCTCAAATTTCCCTAACATCACTATTTGAGCAACATTCTATCCAATCAACTAAATGCATCAATGAATTAAGGTTTATAAACCTTATTAAGGATAAACCAAATTATTACTATCATATTATATCCTCTAGATCCATTTTAGAGCACCAAATCCAAATGTTCCTGATTTGTTATTTTACCAATTAATGCATTATCAATAACACAACCATAGAATGATTTATCTATTTAATTCTTATTATTAGAAAACTAACAACAAATTAGATTACTAGCTCTTACCTACTATCATTAATTTCATATTAAATGTTTGTTTATCAATATTCTTTCCATAATATTGACTTAGTCTATAAATCAGATTGTTTCCACCACATAAGCATTACTAAAGTCCTACTCAATTCTGATTAATAATCCAACTATCCCATTAATGACTTACAATAATTAGATTCATGTCAAGGTATACATACTAATATTCCTCTATCACTTCCATTAATGCATATTCTAGAACATATAATAATTCCAATATAGTTAGATACACCTTTATCATAACCATTTCAATTAACATTCTACACAAAGTAATTCATCATTTATACATACCTTCTATTGACACATATAATCACAAACCAACTAATGATGTTGTTATTTTCATCCTAATAGAGCATTAATTACAAATGTATACTTACATCCTTAAACATAGATTTCTTACTAGGAGATCACTACTTGAAATAAACTTCATAATATTCATTTACTAATTTGATTAATGATTAGATAACAATTCACTTAGGTATCTACTATATGAACAATCATCAAGAATCCTTCTATAACAATTACAATTTAAACGTAAGATAGTCATCTCTTAACTAATCCCTTTCATCTCCTAATCATTCAACATGAGTATTTAAAAATTATTATGCATCCTAGGTATATTGTTCATTTACACGTACTCTATTGAACATTCATTCTAATTACCAATGCATATATTTATATCTTTTACTAATCACATTTCAAGAATCATATTTACAACATAATACATTTCCCCTTTATTTCACCTATAACTACCCATTCATTGTTCCCAATATAAATAAACCAATATATTCATAATTACATCAACCTCCTTCTAGGAGTATACAATTAGATCAATAAATATACATGAGTACAATAAACCATAATGATAAACATAATATGAAGTCTCTAATGCAAAAATATGAAAGGTACAAGTGCAAGATCCATCCACGCAATACAAACTGAACCTCGATAAAAAAATAATAACCACCCAACCCCGTGGAACCCGTAGGCCCTCTCTCCCGAGCTAGGAGATAAACACCAAGGCCCATGTGTAGCACAAGAAACCAGGGATGGATAACAAGGTGGTATCAAAACCCCACACAAATATTGAAAAAAACAAACAATCATCAAGCAATCAAGACCACTAGAGGCAAGTACAAGCCAAAGAAGATAAAGATCTTAGGTCACAAGTAGGGTGAGTTTCATCACATAGCTTCTTTCTTGAGTTACCCTGGTCTGGTCCATATGGACCCCAACCCTCAATAATCTTGGGTTAACGTGGTATGGTAACTATGGACCTTATCCCCCAAGTAGGCACATGTGGAACCAAACCCCTTTCATGAGGACAAGGTCATTCGGTTGTGCCATCTAAATCAACACCTTCTCTCACTCTCATCCCTAGCCTATACAAGTACTAGAGACATGGATGAGACATAAATTAATATTTTTTAATGTGTATTCCCCCCATTTCTAGTTCATTTATTTAGGTTATCACTTGATTAATCAACTCATCATTAAGTTATCTTGGCAACCACTTAGGGCCCCGACCCCCATTGAGAGCCACTCACCTATTGTACCTAGGTTCTTTACCCATAAGATAAAACCATAAAAAAATACATTTATGAATCATAAATCATGATGATTGAACAATTTTAATCCCATTAATAAATCATAGTAACAAGCATAGGTTTAGGAATACACTTTTTTGCCATTTTCTTATGGACAATCCCAAACCATGATAAAAGCCAATATAAATCAACTGCCCAACATAGAAATTCAAAACACACATAATCCACATAATATAATCAAATAAATGCCTCCATAGATAATTTATGACAGATAAATCATGATATAAACCCTAATACCTCTAGTACACCTACAAACCCTAAAGCTTTGCAAATTTCTCAAACTGATTTGTTTCAACATGCAAAGAATAGTCATCAACGAATAGACATTAATATATTCTACAAAACCCATAATATATCCAATCACTTTGGTGGAGTTTAAGATAACATTGTTAGATACCCTCCCTCCAATTTTCATCAAGATCCAATAGTGGAAAAGAAAGTTATGGCTTCTTTTCTAAAATTGAAAACCCTAGTTGGGGTTCAAACATGCCTTTCACTAAAATAGGTGTAAATTTCACAAAACATAAAAAAATTCCACCAAGCCAAAAATATATGAAAGATAAGACACCGACCTATCTCTGACATCATTTTTAAACATGTACAAGATCATTCCAGTTTGTATGATGCAGAGAAACTTGACTGGTAAATTGGAACATAGGATGCACAAAAATAGTTTAACAAAATGCATATAATAGGGAATTAGTTGAACCATAGAAAAGAAATCTGAGATATACCCATTTGCGATCTATGAGTTTCCCTTCTATAAAATCAACCCATAAAAATACCATAACTAAATTATTTATGTAAATAATGGATTACCAAAATGGGATGGTAGAAACCTTAGGAAAACACATTAACAATTTTCACCAAAATGAACTCAAACTTCTAGATACTTATAGGAATGAAAATTATAAATACCATACATAATTAAAACATATAAATCAATCCATATTCATCAAATAAATAATGTAATTGGGTAATTCAATCCCTACCTCGGGCCTTGTGAAGATTCAACTAAAGAAGGACGAAGGAGACAATGATAGGAAGACAATCCAAACTTGAGATGCAAGATTAAAAACCCTCTCCACTTTCAGAAATATCCAAGAAATCAATTCAAAATCCACAAAAATAACTCCCTCTCTCAACCATTGAAACTCTCAAAATAAATGCAAAGGTTCTCCTCAAACTCACACTCAAATTTTGCAAATCAAATCACAATTTCATCTCCAAAATTTTCTCATAACTCTCTCCCATCCAAACTCCAGCCAATTACCCCCTAAAAATTTAAAAAAGGAATCCATACAAATAGATTTTCCAAAGTTTGAGAGGAAAGGGAGCCAACTCTCAACCAACTCCCAATTAAAGGGAATTATTATATAACTTAATATTATTATTAACTCACAACCATTTCTTACTAAATATAACTATAATAAATGATTTTATATTTATTCACACACATATGCATTATTATCCTAATATAATTAATTCATAAAATGAAAAACTATAATATTACAATAACATTCACAATTAACAATCATCATAATATGTTACGTATAAGGTATGAATACACACACGCACACGCACGCACGTCCTCTCCACTTTCAGAAATATCCAAGAAATTAATTCCAAATCCACAAAAATAACTCCCTCTCTCAACCATTGAAACTCTCAAAATAAATGTAAAGGTTCTCCTCAATCTCTTCTCAAACTCACACTCAAATTTTGCAAATCAAATCACAATTTCATCTCCAAAATTTTCTCATAACTCTCTCTCATCCAAACTCCAGCCAATTCCCCCCCAAAAGAAAAAAATGAATCCATACAAATAGATTTCCCAAAGGTTGAGAGGAAAGGGAGCCAACTCCCAATTAAAGGGAATTATTATATAGCTTAATATTATTATAAACTCACAACCATTTCTTACTAAAATATAACTATAATAAATGATTTTATATTTATTCACACACATATACATTATTATCCAAATATAATTAATCCGCAAAATGAAAAGCTATAATATTACAATCACATTCATAATTAACAATCATCATAATATGTTACATACAAGGTATGAACATGCATGCACGCACACGCACACAATCACACACACACACACACACGCACATGAAAGCAATATTAATAATTCTATAATAATAAATTAGCATTAGATAGAAATATTTAATAATAAAACATTAGTACCTTAGCCATATTTCACCATAGGTATCAATAAACATAAATATCCTATTTAATCCAAACCAAACCAAAATGCCAACATCCTGAAACATGGAAATCACATCCAAAACTATACCAAGGATCTCCTAAAAACCAAACATAGCACTTGGTCAAACATGATCATCTAGAAACATAGATCAATAAAAATGCAACCAACTAAATCACAAAACCAACATAAAATAAAGGGACCACACCAAGGGCTTACACCACAACCATGCTGAAATAGGTAACAGAGAACCAATGGTTATCACCTTGACAATATGGTTAAAGAGAGAATGAAATCATTGATCTTCAATCAGAACGATGCAAATGGATGACTCAGGTTGGCCTTGGCACTATCTCTTGTCAATAACCATTAAGGATTTTGAGGGCACGCTCAGACTTGTGGAGCCAGGTGGAGTCAATGCCTGGTACCTGCAAGCCTATATCACAGAACAAGACATACATATGAATACACACGCGCACACCCACACGTGTACACACACACACGTCAAGGAAGGCACTAAAAACAATGATGGGGATTGAGACATCATGTGGGCCTCACTGGGTGACTAACTACGACTTCATCCCACATTATAAAAACATGTCATGGAGATATCATCATCACAAACACACAAGACATAATCACATCTAACACATCATATAGCATGGTTAGTCCATAATCACCATCATGGAATTAAAACCACCATTAAGTAATCACATAAACATGATCACAAAACATAAGTAATGAACTGTAAATGTCAGTGTATACATCATAACTGATCAAACAATCATGGGATAGATTAATAATTACAAAACATCAATCATAAAAGAGGTTATGTGATCATAATCGTACGAAAAGAACATGAGTAGTGATCATAACCCTATTCAAATATTAGTCAAGAGCACCATTAAACATCAAAATCAATACCTATAGTCATCAAGTGAGAGATGACTCATCGAAAGTAATCATAATCATAGAGATGAAAATACAAATAATAATCATATATATGCCTTGTATATATCCATCAAGGCACATAACATCTAACATCCTAACTATAAACAATAAGGTCCTAAAAATTCCTCAATGCATAAGTGGGGATAATCAAACATGGAAGGGGAACCATTCAACTATAACCAATAAACTTAATAGCAACTACATGTCTATCATTAGGATCAAAATATTGAAATCATTATGAATATGCTACTAGAATAGATTAGATAAGTACCTTATTACAAACACCTAAAGTAGCATCATGCTCATATTGTAATCACCTAAAATTGGTCTTGCAAACCTATAGCCCCTATTTTTTGATTAACTGGTCTTAATAAATCTTAAATCAAAGACATTCATAGGCTAGACCCTAAACCCTAATTATGGAGCACTTAATCAAATTTGCTTACATAATTTTAATCGTGACTTGTTGAATCAAATTCCTAAACCAGAAGCCTCAAAACACTTAAATTGTATAAAACATTGGGATAAATCAAAAAATTCTAAAGACCCTTTTAAATCAAATGAACCCATTCACACATGTGTGAGAATATTGAAAATCAAAATAAAATAAATAAAAAGGGAAAATACCAAATTTGTCTCGTCTTGTACAAGGTTGACCAATCAGATGCACTTCACTTAGATCAAGAAAACATGGATTGAGGGAATTTGCATCCCGACCACTCTTCTCGGTTTAATCTCGACCATTCATCTCTTAGAATTTCCTATAAAAGATAGCTCCCTTTTCTCATTCACATAAGGCAATCTTGAGAGTAGAGTTATAATGCTATTTTTCTCTAGGGTTCTTGTGCACTCATAGCTCTTGCTTTCATAGTAGTTTGCTTGCATATGCATTTGTAGTTTCATTTCTTAAGCTTAACGACATCTTAGTTTCTTTTATCACTTAATGGTAGATGCATTTCTCATATCCTTGGGAGCTTGCACTTTCATTTTAGCTTCATTCTTCATGGTTACTATGCATTTAGCCTCCTAGATCATGCATTCCATTTTCAAAGCTTTTTGAGAGAAAAGTATGCAAGTATATGCATCTTGCTCATTCTTTCATTGAATCTTCCATTTTGGGGTAGTCAAGTCATTGATTCTCCATATCTAATCTAATGGGCATTCATTAGAATCACACTCGCTTCAACTAGGAAGCAATAGACCGATTCCAAGGGTGTTTATACTATGCTTTGATTCTTGTTTTGATACTAACCCCTCTTGATGTAATGGTTTATTGAAGTGTTTGGATATATATTTGATGACACATTTACCACACACACATTTTGGTGCCCACCATGGGGCACAAAACTGATTTTTTCCTCATTCTCACAATTTTTGCATATCATTGATGAAACTGCGATCATTGTCGTACTGTGCTTCATTCCAGCTCGTATGAAAATTTATTTTTGAGTAATTTTTTGTTTGGTGATGTATTTATTGTCATACGAGTATGCTTTTAAATTGAATTGTCTTTTGGGATTATTAGTTTTGTCGTACAATAGTTTATGATAACTTGTTTTGTGGTATGGTGATATATGCTTTGTCATACAAAGTTCACTGACAATCTGGTCTCTGTATTTTGTCATTTCAAGGACAGAGAGTGTTTTTAGGGGTCATGATGAGCTGATTTTGATTTCCTAACCCCTAAAATGTTTTGTAAGAACTTTTTACTCTCTGGTTTTGCAGCTTAATTGTTTTTTTGCAGAACATTTTGACAAAGATTCGCTTGCCAAATTCTCACTAGCACACCTTTTGAAAAATTACTAATGTTTTTGTGCTTGTAGGATGCTTTGAAAGAAATAAAAGTTGTGAAACTACTAATTCTTTTATTTGCAGGTTGCCTTGTGATGTCATCAACCAAACAAAACATGTTCTTTCTTAGATGATTTCTTAGGCACCTAGTTTAATTATGTTATTGCTTGTTTGGGTTAAATTGGATATTAGGGGATTATGCTCTTCTTCTTTTTGAAGAATCAGGATCCCAAACATGTTTGGTTGAGCTTAGGAAAATAATACTTTATTTTGGGCAAATCAAGTGTGTTTGGCATGTTTGGGAGACACAAAAAGAAGTAGGAAATTATGCTCTTCTCCTCTTTGAGGGAGAATCAGAAATCTCGACCTTCTCTTTGCTATCCACTTTATTTGCCGCATACCTTTTAGATGGGCCTGTTGGTTGATGAAAAAATCTCTTGATAATAACCCACATGAGAACGAGGTGTAAGCCACACCACTCCAACTCACGTTAAAAAAATTTACTCTTTGGGGCCAAAGCCTTGGAAGTCAGATGGAATTTGAGCTGATACATGGCTCATGTCTAACACAAAGTAGGGCCTAACGGTCTCAATCACATTTACGTGACTGCTTGTTCCAAGATGCTCTATGGGGTTAATATCCTCAATCATGCTTGCACAAACACAGAGGATACATCCAAATGGAGACCCTTACTAGAATCCATAGAGTAGAAGCTACCTGGATCACCTTCAAAAGTGGATAATCCAGGTGCAAGGGAGATAATAATTCCCCCAAGATACTCTTCATATTGTTCCCCCATTAGTATTTGGAGTTGGCTAATATGGCGTCATGAATGGAGCCATTGTGTGCTTGGTGATAGCTATATTCTGATTAGCTATTAGGTGTGTACATGAGTCTACAAGTGCGGATTTTCTTACTAAGACAAATTGACTCTAGGGATAGGAAGTGCTTGATTTTCACACCTTTGTGTTTGATGTGTTTGGATCACCTTAAACTGACACTAAAATGACATAAACACTTTTAGACATTGATATTTTCACCTCAAGATTGCGCAAAATGGTCCAAATTTGACTCAAAACAAGTGGCAAATTTTCCTTGCTATACACTGTCATTTTCACTGCCTAGAATTGTCGTATGACAAAACACTGTGGAGGCATAAACTCATCTAGGAACTAGGGAATTGTTGTTTGTGAACCTAAGATTTTTTGTATGATCTTTCATCAGAAATCAAATAGCTACCTTGATCTTTGGTATAGGAACTTCTTATTCACATGGCTGAAAACTAATCACAGTACTCTATCACAATAGTTGTCTATTCTTAAATCAGTTGACTTGATTCATCATCAGCTCTTGTCATAGTTTCTTGAATGATCTCTCTTTCCATACGCTACCTCGTCAATAGTCAACCATAATCAACTAGGTCACAAGTGTCATCCAGCAGACATTCAGGTCTCAAAACATGATACCTTCTACCAAGCTCAACAATCCTTCATCAATACACCTCTTATCAAGCTATCATACAAGTGATCATTTGGAAGTCTTTGACATTGACCCATCATTCTATTAATTCTAAATTCTTAACTATTATTGTCTTTCATAGTACAAACTAGAAGCCAACAACAAAAAGATGATCTTGATTCAAAGGGAAGAGCTATTGACGATTCTAATTTGGGACCCTCATCCTATTAAAAACCAAGTTCTACTTAAGAGATTCCAAATCAAGACACACAAAAAATTTATCAATCAATACCCTTGTTTCAAATGACAAGTTCCAAACACCAATCGACTCATACTACACCTCAACTTACGACTGGGGATCCAGCCACGAACAAAAAGTCATCACACTAGTGTTTCCTCCTTAGTTGAGGAACCTACTGAAGAAGAAATCCAAAGATGAAAACTAGACAAACACTTTGAAAAGATGATGCAAATTCTTATACAGATGGACAAGGATAAATACTTTATGTACTTAGAATCTATAGGTGTTAAACCTCCTCATGACTTTGGCGTTGAAGGACTTATCCAACAAGAGGAAGAATCTCCTATCACCATTCTCAACCGACAACTACAAGATATGAGATGTGAACATAGGGAATTGAAAAAAAGTAAAAGAACAAACCTCTAACAAGTACTTACTAGAATCTATAGGTCCCTTTTTTTTTTCTAAAAAATTACACATGCCTTCGTTCCCCCCTAAGGTTGAAATTTTGAAATATGACAAGTACAATCGGGAAGGAGACCCTCAAGATCATGTAAGGGAATTTTGTGCTCTTAGCATGGAGTTTATGCATGAGAGGACATATCTAATGTGGTTGTTTCCATGAAGGCTCAGCGGCCAAGCCTTGGAATGGTTCACATAACTCTCACCTAGTATTCAGACATTTGAAGAGCTAGTCAAAAAGTTCATCCAACACTATTCCTACAACATACTACACACGGTCACCATGTTAAATTTATGTAATACCAAACAACATAATGGTGAACCTTTGGTTAAATTCCTCCAAAGGTTGAGAAGGATATTTGAAAGATATCACCGACAAATCCCAGAAACTAAGAAAATTGACATCTTCATTAACAATCTGGTACCTGAAATGAACTACGCAATTCAAATGCAAAAACATATTGCCTTTAGTGAGTTGGTAGAAAGTTATATCTATATCAAGGAGGTTATTGTAAAGAAAGGAGAGATCACTTTATATAAAGACACCAAATCCTCCATAAATTCCAACAATGACAATGGCAAAGACAAGAGCAAGTATTGGAAAAAAAACAAAAATGTGGTTAATGACGGAGTGACTCGTCTGAATTCAAACCCAAAGAGCCAGTGTTCAATCTATCTAGCAGTATTCAAGATGCTAAGGATAACATGAATACTCCAACATCACTCAAGAACAACTTAGACATGCAGAAAGACAAATCACCATGGATACAAAAACCCAAGCAAAATTTCACTCCTCTTGGAGAACCTCTCGAAACTGCATTAAAAACTATGGTGGCTCACAAGATCATCACGATACTAGATTCAAAACCTTGGGAACTGGTGGTTAAACCTAAATGGTGGAATGACAATCACTTTTGTGAGTATCATAAAAACAAAGGTCACTTGACTAACGAATACATGAAATTGAAGCATGTCATCCAAGATCTTATTGATAATGAGACTATCACAGTTGATGGACATCAAATGAATAGCAATCATAAACATTTCAAACAACCCCTACCCTCATATGAACAAGGGGAATCCTCAAATACTCAAGGAGCTAAATTCAATTACACTTATCCTAATGATGAAAATGTGATCCACATTCTTGAACCCTCAAATTAGTTAGTTAATGTGTTTATCATCAAAGACAAAAAGGAACCCAAATCTGCTAATGCGCTAACAAGGAATCAAGCTAAGGTAACTCTTAAAGAAGTATCTTTGTCATTAATAAAAACTATGACATCAAAACCCTTGACATCAAATAAAATAGTCATATCGGTCTAGGATAAAAGCTACAGTTTGGTAGATCAGTTGCAAAGAACTCCAGCCCAAATTTCCATTCTAGAATTGCTTAAGATCTCCTCGTCGCATAAAGAGATCCTCGAAAAGGCTCTTTTAGAAACAATGGTACCCAAAGACCTTGGTTTTGATCAGTTTCAAACTATGGTAGGCCATTTAATCTCACCTCATTACCTATATTTTTCAAAAGAAGATGATAAATCATTGAATCATATGCATAACCATCCCCTACATATAGAAGTCTTGATCCATAAACACATATTCAAATGTGTCTTGATAGATGGAGGCACCGGTTTGAACATTTGCACTCTTAAGCTCGTGACAACATTAGGTTTCTCAGGACATGCTATAGATCCCCAGAGAAATATTACCATAAAAGCCTATGATGAGGAAGAAAGTTCATCAAAAGGATTGGTCATATAACCTATCAGAGTTGGACCCATTGAAAGAGATGTGATTTTCCAAGTGTTGGATTTACCACAAGCATATAATATTCTATTAGGGAGACCATGGATTCATGACATGCAAGTAGTTCCCTTGACATATTATCAATGTGTAAAATTCCCACACAACAGGGTGGAGGTTTCTATTCTATCCAATAATGCATACTCCTGTAACACTTTGAAACAAGCAGACAACATGGTTCCACATAATAAGGAATCAACTACTGATCAAGGATTTGAGAATTCTCGGGTGACACTCATGAAAAGCTTCAAAGAGAGACTGAAAATTGCTAACATGAGTATGGGAGAGTATCAAATGAGTCATTTACCTTCAGTGGCTAATCTCCCTACATATCCTAGACCTTATGGCATGACCTCGTCAGCATTTAAGCTCAGAAATTGGAAATACATGAAGGAACTGACATGGTAAAAGATCGCAATTCTCTCTCAGAAGAGAATGAAGAGAATGAAGAGAAATTTGTTCTTTCCCAGTTGTATAAAGGAGAAGAGCGTGATCAAGAAGTTAAGCATGTTAAAATTTCTCCACAAAAATATGGTAAGGGATATCAACTCATGCAACAAATGGGGTATGAAGGAAAAGGACCCCTAAGCAAAGATAAAGGGCTAATAGAACCTATACATATGGAATTTAGGAATCAAATAGACAAGATAGGGATATGATATCATGAATAGAAGTTTAATCCTTCCTCCAACAATAGCCCTATAAACAATCAAGCAAAGGATTCTGATGATAAGACCGAAGAGGAAGAATAAATTACAAGTCTATCATATGAAAGGCTATTACATATACAAATAGAAAACCCTCACTACCAAGGAGAATTGTACATCCCACCCCAATTTAGAGCCCCCTTTGAACCAAATAACTCATCATCTCAAACATTTCTAAACATTAGTCAATTGAACGAAGAGGAAGTAATGAATCAGCCACAAGATGAGCCAGAATTAGAGCCCAAAATGAACATGATGAGAGACACCCAAACTGGGGGCAACTGGTCACTATTTATCATGTATTTGATCTACCACACTTCATGGATGAACGATTAAATTCCATTGAGTTATCTCCATCCCAACCTACATTAGCACAAGAAAATGAAGAATAAGTCACAATGCAAGAAGACGAGGCTACCTTAGAAGAAGAAGGCAGTTCTAGTGGAGATGAAGGAGTATTCATGACCATAGCACAATACCTAGGTAGGTTTGATGATAGTCAGAATAATTCCCATGAAAATGAATTTGGTCTTGAGGTGTATAAAATGATCTAGAAGGAAGACATCTGAACTGGTGGCAACCAGTTTCTCCTACCCATGTCCTAGACATCCCTCATTCGATAGAACCAAGTTATCATGAGTATGAATGAGATTCTCTTTCAGATGCTACCACGGACATTGAAGTGGATGTTGTCCATAAATATACATCTAAATTTGAACAAGGAGAGAGCTCAAATGCTGCTCAGACAACTGCTCTCCCTCCAAACATCAATTGGAACTTTGAAGACGATGACAGGAATAATCACACTAGAACTAGGCTCACGTCAAGAATTGAGATTATTCCCTTGAGAAATTTTCTGGAGCAACTGTCTACTCGAGAGGAGAATCAAAATGCTAGTGTTAGGTCAAATGAGTTGGATTTGCAAAATACTAACGATGACTCTAATAGTGAAGTTAGGATGTTTCATGGTCTAGGAATTCCTTCAGAGAGTTGCGTGATAGATCTTCTCTTTCCCGTCAAAATCCTTGATCATGATAACATAGTGTTGTCCTTAGAACCTACTGGATCCTTATCCTTAATCTATCCTAAACTTATTGAATGGAACCCAAGTGAACCATTGAACCTGATCGCTTCTCCAAATGACTACACTTTGGCTTGCTATCTAAATTCTATTGAACCCCTCACTTATTCCACTAGTGCAACGAGCGTAAATATGATGGAGGGAGATATCAAGTTTATCAATCTAAAAAAGAGAAAAAAAAAAAAGTCTGGCGGTGAAAATCACTTTGTGGCAGTGTCAAAACCAAAAATAGTAAACAAAAAAGGTGTATCCAAGGGTGAAAATGTCTTAGAGGCGTCAGAGGATGGGAAACTTGATATCTTGCTTGATCATTTCCAAGAACGATCTTCAGTGTTGATAGAGCCTACATAGTCTGTCAACCTGGGAACAACATAAGCCCCTCAGTTGATGTATCTAGCATAATCCTTGTCTGAAGAGGAGAAATGACAATTTACCCAGTTTTTCATGAACAAAAAGATCAATTTTGCTTGGTCTTATTCAGACATTCTAGGACTCGATACAAACTTGATAATGCACCATTTATCAATAACTCTTGGCATCAAGCTAGTCAAACAAAAGCTCAGGAAGATGCATCCTCATGTAGCACTATTGGTCAGAGCAGAGCTAGAGAAGTTATTAAAGGCAGAATTCATCCGAGCCATTGCATATGCCGATTGGATCTCTGACATTGTACCTATTTCCAAAATAGATAAGTTAATCAGAATTTGCACAAATTTTTTAGATCTGAATAAAGCTTGCCCAAAAGATGATTTTACACTTCCAAATATTGACATGATTGTAGATCTTACGATGGGGTACAAAATGTATTCCCTCATGGATGGCTTTTCTAGGTACAATCAGATCAGGATAGCACTTGAAGATCAGGAAAAGACAACCTTCACGTGTGCTTGGGGAACGTTATATTGGAATGTTATGCCCTTTGGTCTCAAAAATCTAGGCAAAACATACCAGACAACCATGACAACCATATTCCATGAAATGATGCACAAGAACATGGAGGACTATGTTGATGATACCCTAGAAAAATTAGCAAAGAGAGCTACACATTTGACTGATTTCGGAAGGATTTTTAATAGAATGGAGCAGTTAAAACTAAGGTTAAATCCAAATAAATGTGCTTTTGGTGTGACATCAAGTAAGCTCCTTGGGTGTATCATCTTAGTGAAAGGAATTGAGGTTGATTTAGAGAAATTAGTAGTGATTATGGAGATTTAACCACCAAGGAATATTAGCCAAATCAGGATGCTACAGGGCAAGCTATAGTCAATTAGGAGGTTTATCTCACAACTAGTAGACAAGGCACAGCCTTTCACGAGAACATTGCACAAAGGTGTAACCTTTAAGTGGGATTAAGGATGTGAGAAACATTTTCAACAGATCAAAGAATATTTAACAAATCCTCTAGTATTAATGGCACCAATACCAAGAAAACCTCTTCTGCTCTACATCTCAGTAACAGAAACATCACTTGGAGCTCTACTAGCACAACAGGATGAAGCATGAAAAGAATGAACAATTTATTATATAAGCAGAACAATGGTCTCTTATGAACACAACTACACCATCATTGAAAAATCTTGCCTGGCAGTAGTATTTTCTTCTTAGAAACTTTGGCACTATATGCTTGCACATTCTGTCAAATTAATTATAAATATTGATCCTTTAAATATTTGTTAAACAAATCAACTCTAACTGGTAGACTTGCAAAGTGGGTAATGGTACTTAGTGAATTTGACATTTGGTATGTAGACAGGAAGGCCATCAAAGGACAAGTGATTGTCGATCACCTGGTGCATGCTCCTCTCCAAGACAATAGACCGTTGAGCATAGAATTCCCTGATGAAGCTATTTTGCACCTGACGGAACATTCTTGGAAAATGTTCTTCGATGGTTCATTCACACAGCAAGAGTCTAGAGCTATTGTTCTCTTTATAACACCCCAAGGGTACAAAATTCCAAAAGCTTATAAAATGATCTTTCCCTGCACGAACAACATAGCAGAGTACAAAGACCTAGCGAATGAACTAAATCTAGCTATTGAATATAAGATAACAGAGTTGCACATCTATGGGGATTCTCAATTAGTGATCAATCAAGTGAATGATCAATATCAAACCAAGGATGAGAAGCTCATGCCATACAAAAGAATGGTTGACAACCTAAAGAAGTATTTTGTATTCATCACCTTTCAACAAATACCAAGGGAAGAAAATAAAGTTATTGATGCCATGGATACTCTAGCCTCAATGTTACAATTATAAGAGCACCAATTTCACTATGAATTCCTAGCGAAAGAACTCCCATCCTACGACTCCCCAAAATCCCAAATTGTATGTTCAATCGTGGGCACTAAATCCTCTAGATATATCCAAATTTACTCTTATCTCCGTAACCAAATTATCCTCGATGACCTATCCAAAAATGAGAAGAGAAACCTAATAAGAAATGCCACACATTATTTAATCATCGCTAATGACTTGTACAGATGAGGTCTAGATGGTACTCTCCTTAGGTGTCTAGAACGTGAAGAGTCTGAACACACACTAAAAGAAGTCCACAAAGGTATTTGTGGGTCTCACTTGAATGGTCTTTCGTTAGCTAAGAAACTCCTAAAAGTGGGGTATTATTGGCCTTCCATGGAGAAAGATGTTGTCCAGTTTGCTAAATCCTATAAGAAGTGTCAATTGCATGGTAACTTAATCCATGCTCATGGTAGAGAGTTATTGCATTTCATCACATACTGGTCATTTCAACAATGGGCTTTTGACTTGATAGGGAAAATATATCCCTCCTCGTCCAGTGGACACAAGTTCATTATCATAGCCACTGAATACTTCACTAAGTGGGTTGAAGCAGTCCCACTCATCAAAGCAACCGGAAAACAAGTATCCAAGTTCATCCTAAACTACATTATTTGTCAGTATGGAATACCTTCCTCTATTATAACAGATAACAGAGGACAATTCAAAAACAAATATATGGATGAATTATGTGAAAATTTCAAAATCACCGAGCATTGTTCCTCTATCTACTACCCTCAAGGGAATGGACAAGTTGAGGCCTCTAACAATAATATATTAAAAAAATTTCACAGAACAGTAAGTAAATTAGGGAAGGATTGGCATCTTCAGCTAAATCCAGCCTTATGGGCTTATAGAACCAGCATTTGAACACCCACAGGGGAAACTCCATTCTCCTTGGTATATGGTGCAGAAGCTATATTTCCCATTGAAGTAGAGATACCATCACTCCGAGTCTCCTTGAACGGACTCATAACTGATGACGACTATCAAATTTCTAGAATCTAGGAAATTGAGTTACTTGATGAAAGAAGAAGAGAAGAATTTGACCACCTAAGGGTCTATCAAAAAATAATGTCTAGATGTTACAATAAGAAAGTGAGACATCAAGAATTTTAGGTCGGTAACCTTGTACTCAAAGAGAATCCAAAGAATCAACAACAGCATGAGAAAAAGGGAAAGTTTGAACCTAACTGGCTGGGTCCCTTTGTGATCACTGCAGCATTTGGTTTAGGAGCCTATCAACTCTCAACTCCAAAAGGGGAAAATTTCACTAAATCCATCAACACGCTCCACCTGAAAAATTTCTATAGCTAGATATTCTGAGCAGTACATGTACAGAGAAAATGATCCTGAAAAAATACCAAAAACAACAAAAAGAAGAAAACCCAAAAATATTTGGAAAAAGTCCTTAAAAAAATGGTCATCCTGGTGAAAACCTGGCAAACATGTGCCTTGATGGATCAACCAAAAGAATTTGAAAAAGCAAAAAATACAAAAAAATAAAAATAAAAGTCAAAAAAAAAATTGAAAAGAGAAAAAGTGCCTCGGTGAAAACCTGGTAAACAGGCGCCTTGGTAGAAAAAATAGCAATTCTTCCAAGTGATGAAAACCTAGAAAACATGCATCACTTGTAACCCGCACTCCATCTATCAATGTGTATCTTGACTATCTCGCCTATAGAAGTCTCAACTTTCTTTTGCGCGTAACGAATCTTTCATAACCTTGTGCAAACAGAGAAGTTGGCATCGTAAGCTTGGAACCGATCGACATCTTAAGTCTTAGGGTATTTTCGGGCCATCTTATGGTTCTCAAGTCAGCATACCTTGTTAGTTGTCCTGCTAACCAACGTTATCTACCTTGGTCTTCTAGCCATCGGACAGTTTTCCACTGGCATCATTGGTGTTTTTCAACACCTTAATCAAACAGTGTTTCTTAACACTACCTATTTGGACACATCTGTGTTTTTCAACACATGTCGGATAAAGTGCATAAAATATTGGCTTATTAACACTCAAGCACACAACAAGTTTTTTTTTAACACTAGCACCCACAAGCACAATGGTGTTTTTCAATACCCTCCACAGACAAACATATAACCATCAAAACTTGCTGAAAGAGTGATGCTCATTTTCTTGAATGTTTTCTGTTATCAATGAATTTCATACTATTTTTTTTGATTGCTTCTAATTGGTGTGGTTCAAATGATCCTATAACATCAATTAAATAGGGTGTATTTGATAAGAGCTTCCACATTAAGGTGGAAAAGCCTCACATCCTTCAATCCCATTTACTCGCACGCCAAGGTGAGGTTGGAGCTATCTCCTTAACTGTTAAATATGCCTAATTACATAAGAGCACACTTATGGTTATCTCATCTCTAAGTGCTTTGATACTAGTTTCCTCTTGCCATATTAATTGGAGACAATGTTTAGGTCATCCCGGCTGTTGTGTCTCGATGCTTACATTGTTTCCCATATTTTATCCGATGAAGGTCATACTCATATTCTTATGGTCGCAATAGCACTAGTAAGAATTGTATTGGCTTTGATGTCCCGACCGCCTGATGATGAAAATAAGGAATACTAGAATTAGTGACTTGACTCATGTCATAGGTTGCACTCCATTTCTAGGCTTGCATACTAGCATTATAACAAACACACAAAGAAGAGGAAGAAGGGAGCTATTCCTCTAATCATTGAATCCTTTTCTAAACAATCAACTGCATTTTATCCCCTTAAGGTTATCAATTTGTAAACAAACAGTCAGTATCAAAAGAACAAGACATTACACATTGCAAGGAACAGAATATCAGGGTACAAGCACATCACATATGGAACTAAGATCATACTGAGATTCATGTTCATCCAAGATACGCAAACAAAACTACTCAAAGAAATGATACAAGATGGTAATATACTCAGAAACCAAAGATGATCATATATATATATATATATATATATATATATATATATATATATCTCAAGAGTCTCAGTGTATACAAAAGGGTGCTCCAACAATCTTGAGAGAAAATGGGCATCCTCGATGCAGATGAATCATGTACAATCAAAAGGAACCACCATTTTTGCTCAAAGAAAGCTTCTCAAATTTCAAACTTGGATTGTGAAAATGATTTTAAAATGACCTCTCTGGGCCTTATATAGGTTTTGACCTAATTTTGAAAAATGCTCTGATGGACATAAAAA
>MU224537.1:251895-279233 GCA_018584345.1 Thuja plicata | reverse complement strand
AGTATTACTAATAATTAAATTAGTTAATTATTAGTTTATCTACTCTTTGCTTAAGTTAGACTTAGGAAAGTTTCCATTTCCTAGTAGTTTCCCTTTTAGGGTTTCAGTATCCTTTATAAGGATTCACCGCTTTGTATTTCATACCGAGATTGTAAATCATTTCATTGTTGAATATAGAAGCTTTATTTCTGTCAACATGGTTTTCAACTCTCTGGCCTTTTGGCCGCCATAGATCCTTCTATCTTCTGTCTTTTGCTTCTGTTTATGTAATAGCTATGCATGCAGGTGTTCTTGGGTAGATTGATGTTCATCAATTCTAACAATCTCCACTGGAAACTCTAGTAATCCATTTAGCAACTATACATGTTCCTTGGGTTTTATGATCTATAAGTCCAAGGCCCCTTTTGGCTCTCGGCTGCTCAATGCAATGAGTCTATGAAGAGGTAATAAAACCAACATTACCATCTCATTTAGACTACAAGAATCTGAAAATTAATTTGTTTAATTCTTCATTTCCACAATTGGATGGTAAACCCTGAGATTTTTGGGTGTTTGTTTTTCAAAATGAAAATTGGGTTTATTGGGTGTGTAATTGATTTTTTTCATAAAATATGATTGGAGATTTTAAGAGGTGGATCCACATAAGAGTGTTTTTTGAGTGCAATGTCCAATGTGATCTATCTTTTAAAATGTATATTACTAGCAATTGCACCTTAGTGTGCAATGGGTACGCCAAAGAGGTATGGAAAGTCAACTAAGTAAGATTTTGAACCTTTAAATTTGTAGATCTCTCTCTCTCTCTCTCTCTCTCTCTCTCTCTCTCTCTCACACACACACACACACACACTTATTACCCAACATGAAATGTTAGAGATATCACACATACATTTTGTCCCCCTCTCCCCAATAATTTTTTATTTTGTGTAAGGAGGAGAATAAATAATTACTCGTCCTCCGGTGGAAAGAATTATTCATCCCTTCTTTTCTACTCCCATGCCATATGTGCATCATCCACAATGTCATTAGTGAATTGTAATAAAAAAATTGCCTATACTTATGAGAAAAAAAGTTGTTTCACACTTCTTAGCCAACACCATAGTGAAAAAGATATCACCCACTCTCATTTATCTCACTTCTTACCTAACATTATAATGAAAGAGATATCACCATACATTTTGTTTCTCCTCTCCAATAACAATTATGATATTTATAATAATTGAAATTTAATTTATGTACTAATTATCTCTAATTTATAAGAAGAAAAGATAAATAACATTTTTATAAACATTTGAATTTAGAAAAGTAAATAAAGATTAAATAATTTTTAATTAAATTTTGTAATTTTATATAGATAAAATTGAATGTATCAAATGTATTGTTATCTCTAACTAAAAATAGTAAAAAAATAATATATCTAATTTGAATATAATACATATATATGCATTTATTAAAAATTTCATATAATATTGTTTTATCAAAATTAAATAACTTATATTAACATTTTTTTATTTCAAAATGTAAAAACATTAAATATAAATTATAAATACTTTAATATTTTATAACAAAATAGTAAAATGCAATAAATTTTTCTATTTTTTCAATTTTATTTACATTTTTGCAATAAAAAATGTAATAAAACAAGAGTTGTGGTATAGCTGGAGTCCCTGCTTTTGCGCAAAAGAAAGGGAGATTTTGTTCAATATTGAATACATGGCAAGGCATGAACCATAAAATCTCCATCTCAATAGAGAAATTAAATAAGTTTATGGTAATAAATAGCTGTCTGCTTTAATATAATTTTGTGTTAAAAAAATGATAGTAAGTAACTATGAATGCATTATATTGTTTTTACTGAAGCTAGTAAACCCATTCATGGAGTGCCTAACCATTTGTCCAGCAACAAGCAAGTATTGGATTCCTGTCCACTACTGTCATTTTTTATATTTTGGAAATTGTATGCATCTGTTTCTTTCAATGATTCTTTACTGAGATTTGCAGTGCTGGTCTTTGTTCGATGCCAAGCATATTACATGGAAAACATAATTCTGATTAATTTGAATCAGTCTTTTGTTGTGGATTGGAATATCATGTGCAATGTTGTGTTTTTTTTACTTCTTCAATTTCTATGATGATAAAAAACTTTGGCCTTTCTATAACATAAAATGTGGACACCATCATTAATGGAGCACTCACATTACTGTGTATTGGAGATAATTGTTAATACAAATTTACTATCATTATCAGAAATCCACTGAAATCTATTAACAAAGACAACAATTAAAAGTTTGCATATGATCACATGTCACTTATCCAACTGCGAAGAAAAGTTATAAGAGTCACATGATAAAAAAGTAAGAAACTAGAAAGATGAGGAATTGTGGTGTGTAGTTGAATTAAAACTGGTTGTCTAGCTACAATGATTTAGATGGAAGGGTACCCCTACTTCAAAATAATTCTAATATATCTAAATCATTTTCAAGTAGGTTTTAGGCTTACATTCTCCCATATGGGAAACATTATCTGAAGAATTGTTGTCAATTTAGCATAATATGACTAATGCAATGACAACACAACAAATATTTCACTGTGAATTTTAAAAATAAAATGTAGAGCTTGCTCTTGACGAACTACTCTGAATCCTAATGGGGAATAGTAGAAACAATTTATGCTAAACTAAAATATATACACCAACATTGTCGATAAGAAAGTTGATAAGGAAGATGAAGCTTATATAGTTAGATATGCAAACATTGTATTTTGTACAAGGCTTTTTAGTTTCTTACTTTACAAAAATACATCAACTCCAACTCTGCTATTATTTTTTCCTCCATTTGGACACAGGGATTTACTTTGACAGTGAAGACCTACAAAAGGATACAGACAGCTAATTGTGAGAAAATGTTAGAGAGACAAATCTAATCATGTTAAAAAGGGAGGGTAGCTTTAGCAGTTGGGTAGAATCAATAAAGATATTAAAACTTTGATTGCCTAATATCAATCAAAAGTTGATATAGTAATAGTGACAACATGATTGATTGCAAGAGTTGAATACATCATATCAATAAACTGGGCATAAACAAGAATTATTGTTAAGCGGCTGCTCCATTGTGGATTTCAAGAGAGAGGGCATAATATAAAATGTGGAAAAATAAACATTGCCTGGAAGTATAGATAAATTTTAGTTTGAAACAGAAATGATAGGTTTTCAGAAAATAAAAGCAGGAAAAGAAGAACAAAATAGACAAAAAAAAACTTAAAATTTTGTTGGTTCTTTGGCTCCCTCGCATATAAAAACAATCCCAAAAGATCAGCAAAAGAATGGCCATGCAGAACAGTATTGAGAGGAAACTAGAATGTCTGGTCTTTTTCAGACTCTGCATACTAAAGGTGTCACATCTTTGTCTAAAATGAAAAACAAAATTTGTTGTAGTATATGTACACCTTCTCTTGTTTTGAAGAACAAATAGTTTACGAAAACTGTAACCAACCAAAAACTTACACTAGCATCTATCAATTTCCAAATTTGCACATTACAAGGTGTAACAACTTGCAGAATTGTATAAATGCAACAATAAGAAGCATGACAGGCAATGTTTCAGAATATATTTATAGAAGAAAACTATTTTAAAGTTGGACGAGGACATTTTAAAGTAGAGACCATGAAACTAAAAGTGAAGGTGAGTGTTTTAAGTGCAAAGTACTAGCTGGAAGCCCCTAAAGAACAACATGCACATGTAGTATTTTTCTGAAAAATATTTCTAATAATTAATAATTAATATTGATAGCATTTTACCATGACAACAAGCAGTGAAGTCTGCTAAAATGTTACTATCATTACAAATTCTTACACAATGATTAAATTTAGCAATTATCTACATATCAAAATAGTAATCTTAACAATAAATATAATATTTTTTTTTCAAAAATGCTCTGATCAAAACTGTAAATTTTACAGAAATGTATAAATATATAATACAAATAAAGATATTTTAAAAAAATTTAAATAATGATGGCAAGTTTAAATTTTAAATATATTTTTTTCTAAATTGATACCAGACATATTCTAGCCTTGCACATAGTTCTTCCGAAATGTAATAAACTACTAGCTATAAGATCACTAAGAGTAAATTTATAAGATTACTGTGAGTAAATTAAGGGTTACGTGCCAAATTCAAAGGACAAAATAGGCTAAATAAATAACACTAAAAACATATCATTTGGACATTTAAACCTGGTCTATGTTAAGAAAGTCACATTATTGTTTGTGATTGTTGAATTTTGATACTTGTGCCTGATAGGTTATATCTATTGTTAGACTTAGAGAGACTTAAGAAAACATTATGAATTCATCAGCTATTAGTATGGGTTACATCTATATAAAATAGCATCAAAGATTTCTATTAAAATAGTATCAAATTTTTCTATTAAAAATATTTAATTTCTTTAAGACTAATTCTTAAACCATATCATCTATTAAATCAAAACTAAACTCTGACACAAGAAAATTCAAGCACTACGGTAGCTATTTTTCTGAATAGCAGACATAAAATTTTTTTGTAGGAATGGCACCATTTGTGTAACGCCGCCTGCAGTGGCAAATATTAGCTTTCATACTCTATTTAGCCTAAAATGTTGGCAGCTCAAAGGTGGATCTTTACTTTAAACTTTAAAGCCTTGACTGATTCAAAGAAAATAACGGATTTCAAGCTTGGAACATCTAAAGAGGTTAAAACCATCAAATATTGCTAGCCGTTCAATGGTGAATCTCCATTTAAAGTTTTAACTGATTCACAGGAAAAAATAGATTTTGAGATGGAATATCTTGAAGAAGTTAAAATCATGAAGTATCGCTAGTAGTTCAATGGTGAACCTTAAAGTTTTAGCTGACTCACAGAAAATAACATATTTTGAGCTGGAACACTAAAGAGGCTGGAACATGTTAAAGAAGTTAAAATCATGAAATATTGCTAGTAGTTCAACAGGTGAATCCAGTTTAAAGCCTTTAACTTATCCACAGAGAATAACAGATTTTGAGCTTTGAACATTGTAGAGAGGTTAAAATCATTAAATAATGCTACTAGTTCAATGGCAAAACTTTGTTTTAAACTTTTAAGTCTTAGCTCATTTAAAAGAAAATATCATATTTCAAGCTTCAAACATCTTAATAAGAGGTTAAGATCATGAATTTTTCATAGTTTACATTAATAGATTTACAGAAAATAACAGATTTCAAGCTTGGAACATCTTAAGGAGGTTGGAATCTTGAAATTTTCATAGTTTACATTGATAGTTAGTCTGAATTTGGCTCTACAATTTTTTTCAGTAACATCCCTAAACGAATTGGGTGATTCATCATTAGAATGTTATAGTAAAAAAAATGATTTATATGTAAAAAAAAATTGGAAAAATAGTTTCTCTAACACACGATATTTTTTTTCAAAACCTCTTAAAGCAATGTGGTTGCATGACTCCAGCGTCTGTAAAATGTGCACAAAGTAGATTTGTTCAGTAGGGTATGGAGACCCATAAAAGCATACATATTTGCACACATAGCGTTTGGTAAAGGGGGCTTTTGAAAATCCCAAGTAAAAATGCATGGAGTAAATGATGCAAAAATAATATAATTTTTTCTTCTAAAAATATTTAAAACCACTAGCAAAAATTGAAATGGCCAATCAAAAAGAAGCTTTGAATTATAGAAAAATTAACATTAATAATAATATTGCCAATATTTTAGTTTAGCCAATGTATTCACGATTTCTGAAAAAACAAACTAATAGCCTAAACGCAGTGAAAACATAAGTCTCCTACCTAAAAGTTAGGGACTAAAAATAGAGACGCAAATTGCCCATCACTTGGGAACTTCTATAATGGAGGCTGAAAAAATAAAAATAAAAAACATGAAAGAGCTACGTGTCATGTTTGTCCTTGAACAGTTTGCATATGTTTTTAAAGTTTGCAAACAAAATGACTGCGTGTCTCTGCTATGTCTCAACATTTTGCATTCATTCCTACCACAAGAGTTGCATAGATAGCATGACATCCAATACAAAAAATTATCAAGGATAGGAATTGCAGTGACACATGTACCATCTTTTCTTGGACATGGGAGGCCTCGATGCAAAGACAACAGGGAAGAGCTCGCTGAATTCTTTTGAAAGATTCAAGTCTGCAGGGACAACATTATATAATGGTCTCTGGGTTATGGCAATGTCAATTTCATTGAGCCTATTGACGATGACCCGCATTCTACAAATCTGTAGTTTTCTTCATAGATGTCTATTTTTTTAAGAATTGGGTGGGGACCAATTTGGATTTGTAAGTGTTTTTTTTGTTTCATTATTGTGATTTTTTAAAAAATTTCCCATTCTCATTATGGAATGATTTATTTGGTTAATTTTTATGAATAGTGAATTTTGGTTCTTCAAACGGAATGATGGAATGATTTATTTGGTTAATTTTTATGAATAAAGAGTTTTGGTTAATTTTTATGAATAGAGAATTTTGGTTTTCCTGAGAACATAGGAATGGTACTATTGGAATGACTATGGAAAGTTGGGACTGAGAGGGGAGGGATGAATACGTACCATAAAAACTTTATAACTGAAACTGCTTATAAACCATATATTGTTACTTGTTGTTTACCGAGTTCAGAACTTTGAAATGAAAGTAATATAAAGCTTATAAAACATCACATCAAAACAATAAACAATAGAACTCATAACTCCATGATTTTGTTTACACATAATTCCTTGGTTAGAGGACAAAACTGTGGTGGGGATGATACCCACAACCTTCACTAACTACAGTATAAAGGGTGCTCGGTTAGAGCTTACAATGTTTAGCCATTTTGATAGCTTACCCGGTTAAGAGTATAAAAAGAATTGTTAGGTCTACCTGGTTAGAGGATTTTTACAAACTCTACACTTAGAGATGTACCATGTTAAATGATTTACAATAATAAGATCGGTTAAGATTTTCCCAGTATTGGGATTTAAAGTTCTCAATACAATAGTATCAATTACTCAACAATGTTTGTAAAATGCATCAAATGTAAATGTTGTTCAGACTCTATGTGCTCTAATATGTGTTACCTCACTATCAAACTGTAACACTACTTGTATCTACTCTATTGTATCCAAATCTCTGCTCGGTGTGCTCTCTTCTCTGCTCTGTTCTTCACTTAACTCTGCTTTCTCATTAATAACTCCTTCAATAATATTAGTAGCAGCATTTCAGCATCATCAACTCTCTCTCTCTCTCTCTCTCTCTCTCTCTCTCTCTCTCTCTCTCTNCCCCCTCTCTCTCTCTCTCTCTCTCTCTCTCTCTCTCTCTCTCTCTCTCTCTCTCTCTCTCTCTCTCTCTCTCTCTCTCTCCTCTGTAAATCATCCATTATATATAAGAATTTATGCCTCTTAATCTTATGCATTAGGTTGCTAAAAATTATTCTTAACCATTAGATCTTATTTACTGCTCGGTGACCATGTCACGTTTACCTCGTTACTTATTATTTTTCTTGGAATTAGCAAACTTTCTTTTTCCATTTGATCTATGCCTTAGATCTTCACTCTAATTTATTTGAATCATAGATCATGTAAAAAACTGTTATAAATGCTTGTAGCAATGTAATTAATGTTGTGACAAAGCATTAAATGTGATCTTATCACATTTCAGATTTGATGCCTAACATAGTTGAGTAACTCTTCAAGTCAGTTATAATGACTTCAGTACTCGGTGAATATCCAATCGGTAACCTTGATTGCATTCAGTGTACTGTAACAATCAGTAACTATAGACACTCGGTACTTGGTCTTTGACTCTTTGTACTTTACCAACTTCTCTCTTATGTATGACTTCACCGACTGGCTCGGTGTAACTTGCTAACTAGTCAAATATATGACTAACTCCTTTCACCGATTGGTTCTTCTTGACTCTATGAATTTGACATAAAATAATGACAACAAAATATATCTTATAGAGATAACAATCTCCCCCTTTGGCAATAGTTGGGCATTTTTGAAAAAAACTTTCAAAGTCATCAAAATTTGTAACTCCCGCTCGGATGTTACACTCTATACATATCTCTCTTTTTTTATTTTCCACATATATACTTTTTTGTTGTTGTTTTTTACTATGAATACATATACATATACATAGTAACTATCCCCCTTTTCTGACAAAAACTGCCAAAAGTAAAACTTAATTCTCAAAAAGATGTTTATACCTCTGTTTTATGCTTGAAAGTGCATTCTCCCATATGTCTCAAAGATTATGAAGTATAATAACATGCATGGTTATATCTTTAGCTAAGCCAACAATACCGTCCAGTGAGATAACATCTAGATGATCAACTAAATCTTTAGCTTTCTTCAGGTGTATTTGCATTGATTGGATATAGGGAATCAATAATGCTTGTCGTTCAATCAACTCCAATCTAAGCTTATCCTCCTCTTGTATCAATGAAAGTTGAACTCCCATGAGTTCTTGAATTTTTGAGTAAGGAATGCTCCAGGCTCGGTAGTTAACTACATAAGCTGCTCAGTCAGCTCTTTCTCAACATCTGCTTCTTTATTCTTGATTTCACCAGTAAAGTTTGAAAAAATACAAAACTTTTGAAATAATGTTATGATGGATGTGAGCTTTTTCTCAATAACTATACATAACTTGGAAAGAGTTACCTCATCAACATCGGTGTCTTTCAACAAATCTTCCATCAACTTCTTCTCCATAGACTCCTTGTGAATCTTTAACATGTACTTGGTCATGTCCTCGTTTGGTCCTTTGATCTGTTGGACTAAATTTCCAACTTGGTCTATTAGGGGCTCAGATTCATCAATTGTAACTTCAGTAAGAATTTCTTGAAAAACCTCCTTTACATCTTCTAGGATGTCTACCTTTTTCTTCTTCACCAATAACTTGTCCTGCTCAATCTTTTGAGCTACAATCTCTGCATAAATGCTTAATTCTTTGGGTTTCATCATATTAGGATCTCCCTTTGGTATGATGATTGGCTTGCTCAAGTCAATCACTTGTTTCCTCTTTTTGCTCTTCTTCTTCTCAATCAATCTGCTCTCTCTAGTAGAGCGTTTAGATCTTGTTGCATCAGGTGTCTCGATATATGTACTGGCTATACTCTCTTCTTCTTTCACTTCTTCTATGGGTTTCTCTTCTTCTTTCTTTTCATCCTTCTGTATTTCTTCAGTCTTTTCCTGGATATTTGATTCCTGCAGCATTTCATCATGTGTGTCTTTTGTCTTTTGTACATTGGTAGGGTCGGTTGGTGGCTCTTCATTTTGTTGTTCCTCAATGTTAGTAGGTTCATCAACCTTTACCTTATTTGTATATGTAGGTGTCTCGATTGCTATGGTGTTTGTTTCTGGTGTATTGTCAGTAGCAACATCTTGTACATCAGGGTAACTTAGTATTTGCTCAATTATTGGATCAGTACCTTGGAATTATGTGTAATCAACATCCATGTACTCAGTATCCTACATTTGTACATCCATTACATCTTCATCTTTTGATATATTCTTTGTCAGATCTTCTTCCTCAGGTAAGTCCTCAATAATAACTTCCACATTGTCAGTAGTTAGATCAATTGGATCTGTTTTCTTGGTGCTTTCCTTTACCTAATCAAAAATTGTATCATCTTGACTCTTCTTGGTTTCTTGTTTCTCCTTATCATCTACTTGATATATTTATTTCCATTTTCTAGTTGTATCCTTCTCTACTAATTTTAGGTCTACATTCATTATTCTCAGGGATCTTCCCTTGACTAGAAATTTCTTTGAATGTTTCTGCAATGCTTGTGCAATCTCAGATGGTGTCAGGTTAGGAATAGTATGCACAAGAGATCTTTCTCTCATCTCATTCTCTGCATTAATTGCTTACTTCCACTGTGCATCAATTTTGTTGTAAAGTTCCTCTGGTAGCTTATTTGCAAGCTCTATAGGTGTCACTCTATATCTCATTAATGTTACAACTGTAACCACCCTAATTTAGTTTTCTCTGACCATAGACCCTATTTTCCCTAAGTGTGATCATACCCCTAATTATGTCAAGACAATTCTTCAATTTAGTGGCATAATTCATTTAAATTGAATTTAATCTCCTAAGTGATTTAATCACTAAATTTAATTAATTGCCTTAGCCAATTAAATCAAAACAATTTAAATCATCTTAATTCAAATCAAAAACATGGCTAAGATAATTAATTAAAAGGAATTAAATAAAATCCTAATTACACCTCCTCACTTGCAAAAAGGAAAGTCAATCCCCTAGCCTAATTAATTTAATTAATTGGCTATAGTCTTATTAATTAGTAAAAGCAACCAAAAGCTTAAATAATTAATTTCCTCTATTTATGAATGAATATATTATTTATATAATTAAATTCATTAATATTCCCTTTAACCCCTAACCCAACCTATCTCAACCACCTTAACCCTGGGTTCAAACTAATCCCAACCTCTTCACCCATGCTAAGCCTAATTATAATCTTAATCCCATCTTAACCCTCTTCCTAATTATGTCACATTCCTAATCTTTGGATTAGGAGTTCAACTCATTTCCCAAAGTCAAATTTCTCAAGCTCCCCTTCCCCAAAGTCCACTTTCTCAAGCTTGGGCTTATACCCTCACCATGCCTCATTAATGCTCTCATAAATGCATCATTAATGCTTAAACCCCTCACCCATGCCTCATTAATGCTCTCATAAATGCATCATTAATGCTTAAACCCTTCACCCATGCCTCATTAATGCTATCATCATTAATGCCTCTTACACATTAATTAATGGCCTTATCTCTCCTCTCACTCCTAATTTCCTCTATAAATAGAATGAGTTTTAAGCTCAATGGGCCCTTGATTTTTGGATTGTTGAAAGCATTGTTATGTTGTTCATATTATTGGAGATCCATATTGCATTTTAGCTTTGTTATTTTGTATTGTTATAATCTTCAATTTTAGAGCTTAGAATGCATATTTCTTGAGCATGTGGATTAGTTTCATTTAAATATTTCATTCTAGGTTGTATATATCACTGATAAATGTATAATATGAGGGCAATTATGGCATTTTTCACACTCCTCCTAGATAGGAAGCAATAGGTCAATTTTAGTGATTGATATGCTTTGCTAACTCTTGTTTTTCACTAATACAATGACTTATTGAAGTGTTGTGTTGCAGCTAACAGGTACACAAAACCTCTAACCCCTAACCCAACCTATCTCAACCACCTTAACCCTAGGTTCAAACTAATCCCAACCTCTTCACCCATGCTAAGCCTAATTCTAATCTTAATCCCATATTAACTCTCTTCGTAATGATGTCACATTCCTAATCTTTCGATTAGGAATTCAACTCATTCCCCAAAGTCAACTTTCTCAAGCTCCCCTTCCCCAAAGTCCACTTTCTCAAGCTTGGGCTTATACCCTCACCATGCCTCATTAATGCTCTCATAAATGCATCATTAATGCTTAAACCCCTCACCCATGCCTCATTAATTCTATCATCATTAATGCCTCTTACACATTCATTAATGGCCTTATCTCTCCTCTCACTCCTAATTTCCTCTATAAATAGAATGAGTTTTAAGCTTAATGGGCCCTTGATTTTTGGATTGTTGAAAGCATTATTATGTTGTTCATATTATTGGAGATCCATATTGCATTTTAGCTTTCTTATTTTGTATTGTTATAATCTTCAATTTTAGAGCTTAGAATGCATATTTCTTGAGAATGTGGATTAGTTTCATTTAAGTCTTTCATTCTAGGTTGTATATGTCACTGATAAATGCATAATTTGAGGGAAATTATGGAATTTTTCACACTCCTAGATAGGAAGAAATAGGTTGATTTTAGTGATTCATATGCTTTTCTAACTCTTTTCTTCACTAATAAAATGACTTATTGAAGTGTTGTGTTGCAGCTAACAAGTACACAAAATAACACACATTTCTGGCACCCACCGTGGGGCTGAATTTCAGATTTTACCTCACTTTGAATTCATTTTCTACTAATTTGTCTTCCCAAGTTTCAGGTAAAGAGTCATTTTTGGTTGCCAAGGCTCGCATCTGGGATATAGGATCGCATCGCACCCCAGATATTAGATTTTGCATCCTGAGAATCCTGCATTATTTTTAGTAAAAGCTTGCACCTGGTATACATTGTATTGCTTTTGGTGTACTTGATCGAATCTAGGATATTGAATCGTATCGTGGGCTTCTAGGGTCATTTTTGGTAAAGGAAATCGCGTCTCATTATTTGGCTTGAAATTCAAATTGTCTAACCACTAATCTTCTGGTCTTGTTTGCTTCTATCTTTTGAGCAGCCTAATTTTTAATTGCAGATTGTTGTCAAGAGCCTTTTTTTCTCAAAAGGGTAGAACAAAATTGCTAACTTGTGGTTTGCAGGTGTTTGAATAGATTAACTTGATTCCTTTGTTCAAAATTTTAAACACTTAAGACATTTTCCTGCTATTTACTAAATCAATCAGAGGATTATGCTCTTTTCCTTCAAGGAAAATCAGAAACTCAAAAATGGATTTAAAAACTTGAAAGGAATTTGGAGTAAATGAACAAGGCTAACAAACTCATTGTTTAATTCATTTTGGAAAAGTAATTGAGCAAGGCAAATCACTAAACTTTGTGGGATTAATTGCACAAGATTCATTGTATAAATTTCCCTTTGGACAAGTAATTGAACAACACAAGTCACCTAAATTTTGTGGAAAAAAGAATCTCATTGTCTAAATTTGGGATTTGTAATTGAACAAGCAAAGCACTAAATATTGTGGTCAAAGAACAAAAAAACTTTGCTTTCTAGTACTTGTGTTTTCATTAATTTAGGAATCTTATAAATCAAACTTAAGCTTGCTTTTCAGTCTCACTAGAGTCTTCCTTCCAAGTGGGGGAATCAAAAACTCAACATGGGGGATTGAGTTGTGAGTGAAGTCGTTTGAGGGAATGAAAAAGTGATTGAAGTGCTTATGGGAGAAAACAACATGGACTAGGAGAGCATGCTCTTCTTCTTTTGAAGAATCAGAAATCTAGAAATCCTAAGCTTGCCAATTTTTTGTATGCTTATTAAACATTAGAGGGCCTGTCGGTTGAGGAAAAACTCTCTCGGGAATGACCCAAGTGAGGACATGTTTACGCCAACCCTTCCAACTCACTATAAATAATTTATTCCTCATAGGCCAAAGCCTCGGAAGATATAATCAATTTTGTTCTTGTAATTTTGACATCATTCCTGGAACATACTTGGGTGTATGTAGAGCAGAGCCACTTGAATCTCTCTTGTGAGACTACACACATTTAAGTACTCATAGGGCTATACACCTCAATTTTTCCTTGTGTGATTCTATGGGAGACGATTGCGAATAGATGCCCCAACATAATAAACACGTGTAGTCAAACAAACCTGATTCACCTCCGAAAGGGTGATAATCGTTATGCAAGGCAAATAGTAATTGCACCAAGATACTCATCATTTCGTGCGCTCACTTGTGTTTGGAGTCGGCTAATATGGCATCATGACTAGAGTCATTGCATGCTTGGTGATGGCCATATTCTGATTAACATTTGAGTGTGTACCTGAGTCTATGAGAAAATATTTTCATTCTATGCTTAGACACTAGGGATTAAACATGTGTTTGTTCACCCCTAACAATGCAACAATGCTTGATGTGCTTAAAATATCACTAAAAATATAAATCTCTCAAACAAGCAACAAATACCAATCCTTGCACTGCATGCTATGTTTTTCAATCACTAGAAAACATCAGAAGACAAATTGCAATCAGACAAACTTCACGTATTTCAAGATACTTTACAAATTTGACAAAATTGACAAAAACTGACAGATCATCAGAGGATCACATCTAATTGGGTTAGGTCACTTTGAGGATTATGGATTGCACTTGGTCAGTATTGCATCGCATCTAGGGAGAAAGATCGCATCCTGGATATCAAGGCTCGCATCTAGTCAAGCATAAACTCGCATGTAGTGTGTCACATTTGGGATAGTGGGCACTTTCATAGTTGTCTCTCAGAGAAATTGGGTACCCTTTTGGCTCCTTAGTTTGGTCCTATTTCTTTTTCTGGTCTCTCTATTATTGTTTCAAAACTTTTTCACAAGTCTACCTTGCATGTCATTTTGGGCTCTCACAATTGGTCTCAAATTGTGTGGTCTTCTCATTAACCAAAATCTTGTGATTCCTAGCTCACTATCAGGGAATTTTAACCCTTTGACACTGGATTCATCCACTTTCACCAAACACAAACAATCTTTCACAACTTGGACACACTTACTTGGACAATTTAAGACTTCACTTGACACTATTGGGAAACTTTGGACATAGTTGAGATTCAACTTCATGGTTAACACAAGACGCAATGAGTATCTTGCTAAAGAATCAGAAGTGATTCCTCTAAGAAAATAATTTCAACAAGGAGAAACATCTCGTAATCCCTTACTTGAAACGAAATCACCCGCAATGGATGCTTCTAAGAATGAGTGGAGTAAAGCTTTTGAAGAATACAACAATGATGAAAACCAAAAACAAGAGGATAGCAATCGTGAAGAAGAACAACCCATTGACCATCCTTTGTTTGACACGAATAGTGACAGAGACCTACCCAAAGAAGACTAAAATAGACTCAAACAAAGTAGAAAGTTCCAAAGGACATTGGAAAAGATTATTAGTGAAGATAAGGAAAAATACTTTCTACATCTAGCATCCCTTGGAGTCAAGCTCCCTAAAGATTATGATGTTGAAAAACTAAAGGAAAGAGAGATATCAACCCCTAGCTCTATTCTCACCAAAAAAATGACCTTGATGCAAGCATAACTTGCAACTCTCAAACAAGAAAAGGTCAAACCAACAAAAAATAATCTTTGGACCACATTTGTCCATTTCATTTTGATAAGATTATCAATATGGTTCCATTTCCTCCCGACATGGCAAGGCCAAAATATGACAAGTATATGGGAGAGACTGATCCACATGACCATGTGAGAGAGTTTTGTGCTCTAAGCATAGAGTACATGCACGAACCTACATACCTAATGAGGCTATTTTTGGGAAGTCTAGGGGGAAATGCTATGGAGTGGTTCTCTAAAATCACACCTAAGGTAAAATATTTCAAGGAGTTGATTCAATGATTTATCCAACATTACTCCTACAATATACAACGTGATGTAACCATGATGGACTTGTGTAACACAAAAAAAAGAATCGGTGAATCCTTTACACACTTTTTACAAGGATGGAGGAAAATCTTTGCAAGGTATTCAAGAGTTATTCCCAAATCAGAGAAGATGGAAATCCTTATTAATAACTTGATACCTAAATTAAACTATGCATTGCAAATGTAGGATTCACCCAGCTTTGATAGGATGATCAAAAATTCCATTTGTATTGAAGAGGTAATGGTTAAGAAAGGAGAAATCACTCTCCAAAGTGTAACAAATATACCAACTCCAACCAAAAGACTAAATGGTGGAAACAAAATAAGAATGTTGTTAACGATGGAGTGGTCGATGCATCTAATGCTAATCCTAAACTAGCAGTGTTCAATCTAACAAATAGCATGCAAGCAAGTAAAGATGCCAAGGTAACAACCAAAATACCTAAAACAAACAATGAGAACACCAAGAGTCGACCATGGAATTCTAAACCTCAATGAACATTCACTCCTTTGGGAGAACCTCTTGAGATAGTTTTGAAAACACTCTTAGACAATAAAGTTCTTACAATCCCGGATTCAAAACCATGGGAACCAAAAGTCAAACCAAGATGGTGGGATGACAATTCTTATTGTGTCTTTCACAAAAATAAGGGACATAAGACTAATAATTGTCTTAAACTCAAACATGTTATACAAGACCTTATTGAAGGAGGCAAGATCCAAGTGGAAGGACACACCTACTCCAATAACCATACGTCATTTAACAAACCATTCCCTAACTATGAAAAAGGGGAAACCTCTAAAGGAAAAGGAAATGAAGTGAATTACGCCTACTCCAATAACGATAATGTGATCAACATGATGGACATTAAAACCAAATCAATCAATGTGATCACTATTAAGGGTGATAAAGACACCTCAATGCAATCAAATGCGGTGACTCATAGTCAAGCACAAGTCATGATCAAAGGAGCACAATCCTCATCCAAATAAACAACCTCCTCTAAATTACCTATTCTCATAATTCCCAAACCAGCAGCAACAATACAAATGGTAACCATACTTTCAGAAAACTATAACTTGGTGGATCAATTGCAACGAACCTCAACTCAAATTTCCATATTTGAGTTACTAAAAATCTCCTTAGTGCATAGAGAATTTCTTGAGCAAGCCTTACATTCTACAAATGTTCCTAAAGAAATTTTTGTAGACAAGTTCCACGCAATGGTAAATCATATATCAGCACCACATTACCTCTCTTTTTCAGAAGAAGATGATAAATCCTTGACTCATCTACATAACCAACCCCTTCATATTGAAGTTCTGATTCACAAATCCCATATCAGACATGTATTGATAGATGGAGGTGCAGGGTTGAACATATGCACTCTCAACCTAATCAAGAAATTGGGTCTTTCTGAAAAAATTATTGACTCAAGAAGCAAGATCACTATCAAAGATTATGATGATGAAGAAAGGTCATCTAAAGGACTCATTATTTTACCTATCAGAATAGGACCAGTTGAACAGAATATAATTTGTCAAGTCCTTGATCTACCTTTGGCCTACAATATCTTGTTAGGGAGACCATGGATACATGAGATGCAAGAAGTTCCATCTACTTACCATCAATGCATAAAATTCCCACATAATGGTGTAGAGGTGACAATTCCTGCAGATCCTTCATACACTTGCAATAATGTCAAAGCAGATAGTATGGTTCCTCATAACAAAGAAGTTCCAAAAGAATCTGTACCTGAGACTAATAAAGACATGGTCATGAGAAGCTTTGGAAAGTCGTTAAATCTTGAAGAGACTAGTATGGGAGAGTACAAACTTGATATGACACCCTCATTGACAGAACTACTAGTGTCTCCAAGATCTTATGGGAAACCTTCCTCATTGTTTACACCTCTTGCATCAAAATAACCAAACATTCACAAAGCAACTAGAATGGTTAGAGAATCTACATCTCAAGAGGATGAAAGAGAAGATAAAGTAGTCCTATCATGGCTTTACAAAGAGGAACAAAAATAAAATGAGGTAAAACATGTTGAAATCTCTCCTACACAATATGGCATAGGATATGACCTTCTCACAAAGATGGGGTACAAAGGAAAAGGACCTTTAGGAGAAGGGAAAGGACTCCTTGAACCTATACACATGGAATTCTGAAACAACAGAAATAAAATAGGGTTAGGTTTCAAAAATAATTCAAAAAACCCTACTTCAAGAGATAGTCCAATTTTTTATGAAGCAAGTGATGTTGAAGAAAATGAGATAGATGTTGAAACTTGGTCATATGAGAGATTATTACACATAGGTATTGAGGATCCCCGATATCAAGGAGAAAGCTATGTACCTTCTTTTATAGCACAGCATGACACTCAGACACCTTTATTGTCACAAACTGATATCCAAGAGGTAGAAGAAGAAGAAACACACTCTCCAGAAACTCAACAGTTTGAAGAAACACATGAAGAAGTACCCCAGCCACAAGTTCTACATCCTAACTGGGGGAAGTTGGTAACAATTTCACATGTTCTTGACTTACCACACTTTGATATACAAATGGCTAATAGAGTACATCAGATAACTATTGCTGAATTCTTAAACAGATCTGATGATGAAATAACTAACTCACATGACTATGAATGAGATCACTTGTCTAATGTTACCATGGATGTTGAAGTGGATGTGATTCATAAATTTACACTTGTATGACAAAGAGGAGAGAGTTATAATACTTCCCCTAACACTGTTGAGGTTCCAAAATCAGATGATATACCATTACCTAGAATTGTTGATGGAGAAACTGGTGAGTTACTAGGTCTGGAGGAAATCATGAGACTACAAGCTATATGTTCACTTTTGGTGAGAGAAAATGATGCATATTCAACTAATGAGTCATTAGAGTTAAATCTACATATCACTAACAATAACCCTAATAATGACGATTTGACTTTTATTGATTTAAACGCCAGAGAAGCTAACTTAACAGAACATGTCTTGTCAATTAATAGTTGTGACGTTGACACAATGTTGTCCTTGCCAAACTCTGAATCATTATCCTTGATAAACCCTGACATAATTGATTGGACTAATTTAGATCCTACTCCTGTCATGAGCTTCCCTAATGACTACACTTTGGTCTGTTATCTAAATGCTTGTGAACCTTATCCTTCTTCCACCAATGCAAGGAGCGTGAACATGTCAGAGGAGGATATAAATTTTCTTAGTCACAAATTGAAAAATAAAAAGAAGAAAAGAAATGATGGTGAAAACCACATAGTAGAAGTATCAGATTCTAAAAAAGTAAAAAAAGACGTATCTGATGGTGAAAACCTCTCAGAGACACCAAAAGATGAGATTCTCGATATCCTCCCTAAGCACTTTCAAGAAAGGCCTTCGGTTTTAATAGAATCAACACAACCGGTCAACTTGGGAACAACCGAAGCTCCTCAAATTATTCACCTGGCACAATCCTTATCAGAAGAGGAGAAAATACAATTCACTAAGTTCCTGAAAGAGAAAAAGATCAATTTTGCATGGTCTTATACTGATATGCCTGGACTTCATCCTGAGTTAATAATGCATCATTTTTCTATAGCTCTGGAATCAAACATGTGAAACAAAAATTAAGAAAGATGCATCCTCATGTTGCATTATTGGTTAAAGCAGAACTGGAAAAACTATTAAAATATGGATTCATAAGAGTCATCGCTTACACAGGATGGATTTCTAATGTGGTACCAATTTCCAAAGTGAGTAAATCTATCAAAATTTGTACAGACTTTAGTGACTTAAACAAAGCATGTCCTAAAGATGATTTTCCACTTCCAAATATTGATATGATTATAGATCTTACAACAGGCTATCAGATGTATTCACTCATGGATGGATTCTCGGGATATAACCAAATTAAAATTGCTCCTGAGGACCAGGAAAAGACAACATTCACATGCACATGGGGGACTTTCTGCTAGAATGTTATGCCATTTGGGCTTAAAAATGTTGGTGCAACATATAAAAGAGCTATGACAACCATATTCCACAAAATGATACATAAAAACATGGAGGACAACGTGGATGACACATTAGAAAAATCAAAAGAATGATCAACCCACATAGAATATTTGAGAAAGGTACTTGATCATATGGAGCAATTTCAGCTAAGGCTTAATTTGAAAAAGTGTGCCTTTGGAGTACAATCAGGAAAATTGTTAGGGTTTATTGTATCAGCAAAAGGAATTGAGGTAGACCCTACAAAGGTAGAAGCTATACTAGAGATGTCACCTCCTCGCAACATCAGTCAAATGAGGACCCTTCAAGGAAGACTATAGTCCATCAGGAGATTTATGTCACACCTAGCTGACAAAGCACAACCTTTTACTAAACAATTGTATAAAGGTGTTACATTCAAATGGGATGAACATTGTGAAAACAACTTCAGATAATTAAAGGATTACTTGGCTACCCCTCCCATTCTCATGGCACCTATTCATGGAAAGCCATTACTCCTATATATCTCAGCTACGGCTACATCTTTGGGAGTACTGCTGGCACAAGAAGATGAAACTAAAAAGGAAAGGGCGATCTATTATATTAGCAGGACCTTGGTATCTTTTGAACTCAATTATAGTATAATTAAAAAAGCTTGTTTAGTAGTTGTCTTTGCATCATATAAATTGAGACACTATATGTTTTCGCATACAATAAATCTTATTGCAAAGATAGATCCTCTCAAATATCTCTTAAGCAAGACAGCATTAACAGGAAGGCTAGCAAAGTGGGTCCTAATTCTAAGTGAATTAGATATTGAATATGTGGACAGATGAGCTATCAAAGGACAAGTTCTAGTAGATGAATTAGGTGATTCACCACTCCAAGATGATGAACCTTTGAGAATTGAATTCCCTGATGAAACAATTATGCATCTAACTAAGTATCCGTGGAAGATATACTTTGATGGTTCTTTCACGCAACAAGGCTCTAGAGAAGGGGTTCTATTCATAACCCCTCAAGGCTACAAAATACGCACGTCCTACAAATTGATGTTTCCATGCACAAATAACATTTCTGAGTATGAAGCATTGGTAAATGGTCTTAAACTTGCTATGAAATGGAAGATCATAGAGTTACATGTGCATGGTGACTCTCAACTCATTATTAAACAAGTCATTGGAGATTATCAGATGAAAGATGAGAAGTTGATGCCTTACAAACAACTCGTAGAGGATCTAAAAAAGTACTTTATATTCGTCACATTCCAGTAGATTCCCAAAGTGGAAAAAAATGTTGCAGATGCTATGGCTACGCTAGCATCTATGTTACAACTGGAGGAACATCAGTTCCGCTATGACTTCTTGGTGGAATAACTATCCTATCCAGCCATTGATACCCTTAATAACCAAGTTATCTATGCTTTGAATGCCCAAAAACAATCTCGATATGCTAAAATCATTGCTTATCTTACTAACCAAACCATACCCAATGACCTATCAAGAAATGAAAAAAGAGCCTTAATTAGGACAGCATCGCGTTATGTCCTCATCATTAATAACTTGTATAGACGAGGTCTTGATGGTACACTTCTTAGGTGTTTAGAACAAGAAGAGTCAGACCACACATTAAGAGAGGTCCATGAAGGTGTATGTGGATCACACTCAAATGGATTTTCATTAGCTAAGAAATTGCTAAGAGTTGGTTACTATTGGCCTACGATGGAAAAAGATGTTGTTCTATTCTCCAAAACATGTCATAAATGCCAAACATGTGGAAATCTCACCCATGCTCCTGCTAGAGAACTCATACCATTCATAACACATTGGCCATTTCATCAATGGGCCTTTGATTTGGTTGGACAAATATATCCTTATTCTTCAAGTGGACATAAGTACATCATTACGACCACTGAGTATTTCACGAAGTGGGTCAAGGCAGTGCCGCTGATCAAAGCCACTGGAAAACAGGTGGCTATGTTTATCTTGAACTACATTATTTGTAGATATGGGATACCCTCTTCTATTGTAACAGACAATGGGGGTCAATTTAAAAACCAAGACATTGAAGACCTTTGCGCATAGTTTCACATCACCCAGCATTATTCTTCTATATATTACCCTCAAGGTAATGGACAAGTTGAGGCTTCTAACAATAATATTCTCTAAATATTACATAGAACTGTGAGTAAGTCTAGCAGAGATTGGCATTTAAAACTAAATCTGGTACTATGGGTCTACAGAACAAGCATCCAAATACCAACTGAAGCCACGCCATTTGCTCTAGTCTATGGTGCTGAAGCAGTGTTACCGATTGAGGTAGAGATTCCTTCTTTGTGAATTTCTTTGCAAGGTCTTGTTACTGATGAACAATACTGAATTGATAGAGTTCATGCACTGGAACTACTTGATGAACGTAGACAACAAGCGTTTGATCACCTTAAGGTGTATCAGAAGATAATGTCTAAAGGATATAATAAGAAGGTGAAGCCACAAAATTTCAAGTGGGGGATCTCGTTCTCAAAGAAAATCCTAAGGACCAGCCTAACAAAGAACATAAAGGAAAGTTTGAACCCAACTGGTTGGGGCCTTATGTCATTACTGCAACTTTTGGGACTGGAGATTATCAGTTAGCTACACTTGAGGGAGATGTTCTTCTTGATCCCATTAATACTCTACATTTGAAGCGGTTCTATGCTTGAGATCTAGCCAACAGGGCTTGCAAGTGAAAATTCTCAGAAAATACCAAAAAACTCAGAAAATTGATCCTGAAGAAATCCAAAAATAGTGGCAAAAGTCCTGAAAAAAAAGGTATCCTTGGTGAAAACCTGGAAAACAGGCGCCTTGATACTATCAAAAAAAGAAAAAAATCAAAAAAAATTTTGAAAAATAGAAAAAGTGCCTTGATGAAAACCTGGCAAACAGGCGTCTTGGTAGCAAAAATAAAAATCTTTGTTGAGTGGTGAAAACCTGGCAAATAGGCGTCACTTGTACTCTATGCTCCATCTATCAATGCATCAATGATACTAAACCTTCATACTTGCACCTGTGCTATTGGTTGACTCTGAATTCCTATCAAATGTTCTATCCTTGCTTGGGATTTGTCTGCATTTGCATCTTAGGAATAGTCATTCTGCACTGGGGCATCTTTGCTAGCATGGTAAGTTTCCATCTACTAGGTTGTCCTAGGTCCTTGTCTAGGATGGTTCGCCTCTAAAAAATAGTATTTCTCAATACTTGCACCTAAAACGTCACATTCACAAACCAAAGGTGTTTCCTAAACACCACCTTCCTATAACAGACATCATACTAGTGTTTTTCAAACACTTCAATCAAGAGCTTTAAATGAACTAGTGTTTCTCAAAACTTTAATCGACAAACGTTGAATTGCAATAAATGACAAAGGTTAATCTCATACATTTAGATATAAAAATATATCTTGATTCCAAGTTACATTTTGATGAGTTCTCTACTATGATTGAACAAATGAATCAATAGTGTTCCTAAACACTCCTTAAACACACAGAATGATATTGGTTTGATTATGACTCTTTTATGTTCTCGTGATGTTTCAAACTAGGGGCATCTAAGCAATTATAAATTTTCTTTGACTGTTTATCAATTGGTTATTGTTATGTCTTCCGAGTTACTCCATGACGTCTTTTCACAGACAAAGAGTCGCAAGGACAGGGGGCATAACCTTTTCTTGATTTTCTGCATACGGTGATTGTTTCAATGATCCTATAAATTTCACCTAACTCTGATGTTTATGGTAAGAGATGCCAACATGAGTGGATAGCCGCATATATCTCGATCAAAGTTATGTGTAAACTACGGTGAGTTTGAAACAATTTCCTTGTTTGTTTTCTAAATCAACTTCTAAGTAAAGTGTACGACACATCATGTACCCAAGGATATGAATATTGAAGGCCATTGCAGGTTACATTTCTTACATTACACTTGAACAGAAGGATATTCTCAAAGAAAAAGGAGATAACTAACAAGTCATCTTGGCCTCTATGCCTTGATGCCTAGGTTTTTTCGAAATTGCAATCCAATCAAATAGTATTCATAATTTCATGATATCAGTGGGTATCAGTGACAGTTGTACTATTAGTTGATGTCCATTACAAAACCGCCCAATGATGATAAAATGCTACAATGTATACAAATCAATGACAGTCCTAAGAGTCTGCATGTAGATGCAATTAGAGATTGCATGATTCATTTGAAAACAAAGCATAAGGACTTGAGATTAAAATGATTTCTTGATTCATCTGAAATACAAGTGAATTACATAAACAATATTACTGATAGCATGTCGTTGCATATCCATGACATACATTTTGCATACATAAATGAGAAAGTGAGAAAATACAAAAACAAAGCATTTTGCATTGCAATTTATTTCTACATCCTAAGTGCATCCATACATATATTTGCATAAGAAAAATCTCAAAAACATTCATTTTCATATTCACATAGCATCATTTGAAACACATTTATATCAGTAATAAATCAAAGAGAATAAATGATGTCATCACATATCTAATCTAACTCATCAAGAGACCAAGATCATAATCACATGTGCATCAATCTAAACATCTATGAAAGCAAGCGAAACCATGAATATATCAAGATCAGGAACAACTGCCTCAGATATATCAGATAAGGAACAGATCAAAACTGTGGAACTGTCTACAATGAAGAGTATCAGAGTATCAAGTATGAATTAGATATACATGTATAAAAGTCATGGTACAAAATATGATCTCAGAAGGATCCAGATATACAATATGATCTCAAAGTATGACAAAGTGCATAATCATGTCTGGTTGCCACCCTCTCCCTGATCTGGAGGAGGAGGAGGTGGTACAAATGGAGCTGGTGGAGGCATAGCCCCCTCAGACTGCTAAGAAACACATGAATATGAAGGTACTCTCTGACCATCTAGAACTGCAACATAATATAAACCAAGGTAATACGTTTCTCTTTGTCCCTGGTATGTAGCTACCCAATCCTAGGTATCTCTCTCTGCTCTAAGATGCTCAATTTGTGCCTCCCTATCTATAACTATGGCCTCTAAAGAAATAATGCATGCCCTGAGCTCCTCATGCTCTATCTAGCATTGTGTAAGCGCATCACCATCTTGGCCTGATCCTCTACATGTATCCTGTCTGGAAGGTCTATCTTGTGACCTATCTTGTGACCTGTCCTGTTGAGCATCCTGTTGTTGTTGTTACTGTCGATGTTTCTCTCTAGTAAGCAGTGGACCTGTATCTCTCTAAGGAGAAATAAATCTGAAACAAGTCTGTCTTCTTCTACCACTACCATCCTCTCCACCACCCACAGCACCTCCACCCCTGTCATCTCCATCATCATCATCATCACCTCTGTCTGGAGGAGGGTGCTTCTCATCTCTACCATCCCTACCACCGTCCCTCCCCCTAGCTCATCTATCTCTCTAAGTACCTCCTCTACATCTAACAGGTCGATCATCAAAAAGGATCATAGTCTAAAGGGTCCTCTAGGCGAGGAACTGCCTCCTCAGGAGTTGTGAAATGAGGAAACAGATGATGGAGCATCTGAGCAATGTACCCATCTGAACAACCTGCATCTGCAACATTTGTCTGTAAATCCCATGCAACTCCAACCATCTCACTAATGGCCCACTGTGTTGTCTTATATATCAAACAAGATCCCCATAGAGGCTCCTTGTACCGAATCTAAGCATAAAAAGTAAGATCCTGACACCTACCCTGTACTCAGTTGAACTGTCTCAAAAACTGTGTCACAAAGAAATTCTCTAAAATGTATTTGGTGCATCTGATCAAGTACCTACTCTTAAATAAGAAAGGCATATGTTGCCTATCTGAGGCCCACTCCTCATAATCAAGGTATGGTCTCCATACTACTATAGTCATGTCATCAAAAAGATGGTGCCAATACTCTACCTTTCCTAGATGGGGCTGTTGGATCCAACCTGAATACATGTATACATAAGGTTGTTGATCTAGTCATTGCCTATCCACTATTGGTCGTGTGACAGGGATATGCTCCCATGCCCATATCTAAAGTACAAGAACACCAACTGTCATACTCTATGAATACTGATACAAGATCTTGTGTAACTCTCTATAAATGTGGGCAAGAATACAGCTACCCCATGCAAATCTTTGACAACCAGTGATCATCTCCACGAGCATGTCTACCCAGCCAACCATAAATCCATGATGTCCACAATCAGGCATTAGAATGCCTCTAATAAGTCCAGCTAAGTACACTGGAAGCTAATCATAATGGTCTCACATGTAATCCCATGTGAGGTAGCGGCTAGCTATGGTATCATCTCTGAAAAACCAATGAGCAGTAGCTATAGCTATCCTCGAAGTAGCATCATACAGAACCTGGTGACCAATCACAGGAATGCGCAATATACCTACATGTCCTCAGGTGTCACATTCATCTCACCTATAGGCAGATTGAAGGTATTGTGCTTCGAATTCCATCTCTCATCCAGAGAAGTCAACAACCCCCAATTTACCCTGATCTCGGGTAAATCTCTCAATGATAACAAACCAACCCGTGCAACGAGCTCTACCTCATCATCTGACAAAGCTCTAGATAATGCAAGGACACAAGAAGGATATGGTCCTCAAAATGAGACTACCTCAACAGGAATCTATTCAAAGCACACAAGTACAAATCAGTCTTCTAACTCTGACACTTTGGCAGATAATCTATCAGCTAAGTCTTTTTGACCTTCAGAAAGAGCAAAATAGTTCAAAAATGGGAATAAACTAAGTCAAAACCCAGAAATGAGCCTATTTTTGTGGGGTGTGATCCCTTTTACGAGATATGATCCCTAATTTTTGAGATGCAATGGGGCATCCGGGATGCGACCCTATTTTAGCAAGATGCGATGGGGAATCCAGGGTGCGACTCTATTTTGACAAGGTGCGACGACATTCAAAACTTAACCTAAAATACACAATGCTACTCAGAAACTAAAAACAAGGTGTGATCCTGAAAAGACAGGATGCGACCCAGGAAATGTGGTCAAAATAAGGTGCGAAACAGGATTGACCGGGTGCAACCAAAAACACTAGGTGCGATGCAAAACAAAATTGGCTCTAACTAGTAAAAAAATGCATAAAATTGAAAACAGGAAACATGATAAGGAAGGTTTTCAGGTACTTACCAGTGTAGGGTAGTCAGTTGGATGCTGATGTCAATGAATGAGCTCAAATCGATGCTTCTCCATGGGGACCATCATCTTCTCTACAGAGCTCTATGAATTACCAAGGATGAAAGTGAAAATGAATGGGTAAAAAGTAACTTTTGAGATATATATTGGACTTTTTGAGCTATTTAGAAGCTCTAGAACTCCTCCCAGACAACTGAAACTCATTTTTTTCTCTTTATGATCAATTGGGAACGAAAATGAACGCACAAAATATGTTTTACACTACACAGTAAAAAAAATTTAACCGGTCCCAAAAATGCAAAATAACTCCATATGTTCCCAAAATGATTCGCAGGCTTTACGCAATCGATTTTTCAGGTTCTATACCATCAAATTGCACATTATTCATCAAAAATCTTGGTCCGACATCATTTTATTAGCCTCAAAACTCACATTTTACCATGATTAACTTGGTAAAATTGTGTTTTCTCTAAACACCTTCATTTCTCCACTTCTTCAAAATTGATTCTTTCTCGATTCAATCGATCAATTCAAGTGATACATCATTTTACAGAGGGATTTATTCTTTTTCCTTTGATTTCATTCCTGAGGGAGCATGATCACACTTAAATTGTAAGAAATGATAAGGAAGAGAAAAAAAGATCTTGTTTAATCTAATGAGCAAAGTGTGAGGAAATGTATACCATGAAATAACCAAGTCTAGAAGCATTCACCATACAATATGAGACAATATTTTTGAAGGGGGAAAAGCGTAAAAAAACTCCCGTGATATTATTATGAATGGGCCAAAAATCCTAAGAGAGAGAGAGAAATAGAATGAGAGCAAAATGCTCATACAATGCTTCAAGAGAATGAGAAATGAGAAACTAAGTGTTGCAAGTGAATGTGTAATAAAGAGAAAAGAAGCATCTCTTATGTAGAGATGAGAAGAAAGGAGTTG
>MU224537.1:211046-247176 GCA_018584345.1 Thuja plicata | reverse complement strand
ACACATGGACAAGAGGACATGCATTCATGTAGGGATTCTATAGGAATCTCCTACTTACATAATAAATAAACTAAACTACCTTGGTTTATAATATATTTCACCAAGGAAAGATTACATATTCTAACATAAATCAATCAAATTCTTGCTAAAAATAGCATTAAAGTGAGTTCATCATCAAAAGACTAAAGGCATGACAGTTTCTTGACTAAGTCAGGACTATTGGATTGAAAGCTTCAATTCTCACAAGCTGGATATCTTATGTATACTTTTCTCAGATTCTTATTAAGCTCTTGGCTTTTTTGTACTGACCTTCGTTCGATCAAGTTTGACGTTAGTACTATCAATTCTTGTTATAATTCAAAATTGGTATTGATAAGATCTTTGTTTATTGACCTTTGTTTGATCAAGTTCAAAGTCAATTCTATCAGTCTTAGTTCAATCAAGTGCGAGACTGATCTCATCAAACATTTCATTCGACAACCAAGAGCGAAATTCTCAAACTTTATGAAGTCAACTTCAAAACTTTCTTTGAATCAACACGATGCTCGCACATCAATTCAAAGAAGGGAAAATGTAACCACCCTAATTTGGTCTGCTCTGACCATAGACCCTATTTTCCCTAAGTGTGATCATACCCCTAATTATGTCAAGACAATTCTTCAATTTATTGGTATAATTCATTTAAATCAAATTTAATCTCCTAAGTGATTTAATCACTAAATTTAATTAATTGCCTTATCCAATTAAATCAAAATGATTCAAATCAATTTAATTCAAATAAAAAACATGGCTAAGGTAATTAATTAAAAGGAATTAAATAAAATCCTAATTACACCTCCTCACTTGCAAAAAGGAAAGTCAATCCTCTAGCCTAATTAATTTAATTAATTGGCTATAGTCCTATTAATTATTAAAAGCAACCAAAAGCTTAAATAATTATTTCCTCTATTATTGAATGAATATATTATTTATATAATTCAATTCATTAATATTCCCTTTAACCCCTAACCTAACCTATCTCAACCACCTTAACCCTGGGTTCAAACTAATCCCAACCTCTTCACCCATTCTAAGCCTAATTCTAATCTTAATCCCATCTTAACCCTCTTCCTAATGATGTTACATTCCTAATCTTTCGATTAGGAATTCAACTCATTCCCCAAAGTCAACTTTCTCAAGCTCCCCTTCCCCAAAGTCCACTTTCGCAAGCTTGGGCTTATACCCTCACCATGCCTCATTAATGCTCTCATAAATTCATCATTAATGATTAAACCCCTCACCCATGACTCATTAATGCTATCATCATTAATGCATCTTACACATTCATTAATGACCTTATCTCTCCTCTCACTCCTAATTTCCTCTATAAATAGAATGAGTTTTAAGCTCAATGGGCCCTTGATTTTTGGATTGTTGAAAGCATTGTTATTTTGTTCATATTATTGGAGATCCATATTGCATTTTATCTTTCTTATTTTGTGTTGTTATAATCTTCAATTGTAGAGCTTAGAATGCATATTTCTTGAGCATCTGGATTAGTTTCATTTAAATCTTTCATTCTAGGTTGTATATGTCACTGATAAATGCATAATCTGAGGGCAATTATGGAATTTTTCACACTCCTCCTAGATATGAAGCAATAGGTCAATTTTAGTGATTGATATGCTTTGCTAACTCTTATTTTTCACTAATACAATGACTTATTGAAGTGTTGTGTTGTAGCTAACAGGTACACAAAATAACATACACAACAACAACTGTATCTTCAATCTTTTTCTTTTCTTCTTCATTCCTCTTCAAATACTTAACTTACCTAAATCCTCTGAATCCTCCTGATTCCTTTAATCTGCTCAGAAAATCACAAGACTTAATGGAACTTGTGAGAGCTCTGCAATAGGTACATATTTTTTAGGCTCATCAGATTCAGTATCACTCTAATTAAGTAATAGTTTTATTCTGGTTTTTCTAGGTTGTATTTGTCCTCTATTTATCACATAAGTCCTTCCTCTCGGTTGTGCTACCTCTACAACTTTCTTTTCACTCGATTATACAGAAGATCTTGTGTTTCTCCTTATACCTTTCTTGCCCGGTGAAGACAACTGTACTTCTTGCTTCTCAAGCACTACAAGGTCTTGTGCATTCTCAGTGTCCAAAGTATCATTAACTCCAAGATTCTTTGATATACCATTAATCATTTTACTTGCTTCCTTAATTGACCTAGGTACCAAAATACCTTTATTGATTTTGCACTCTTTGACTTCCTCATAAGTGCCATATCTCTTTTCATTAGGGTCAATTGGTTTTTCTAGTAGGGCTTTAATCTATTTAGAACCAATGTCATTATCCATTTCATAACCCATCGATTGAATCCATTCAACTCTCGGTTCAACATCCTTGATTATACAAGTATCGGTATCAACCTAAAAACATATATTGTCCTGATATTTTGTAACTAGTTGAGGTGGAACTCTATATCTTTTGTGCATTCTCACTTGGAAATTCAAAAAATAATCAGACATGATTGCATCAAAATTATCTCCTAGACTGTTTATAAACTCGTGTATTTGATATATATAATTGGCCTATCGGTCTTCCAAACTACATCTCCAATGGAGGGAAATGAATTCTGGAAATAAAGAAAATACATACCAACAATGAACCAAATTTCAATGTGTTGGTATTTTCTTTCCTGATTGTGTTCATGTTGTCTTCTATCTACTTTATAAAAACTTCATAGAGATCTATATGTATTCCTTTCTTCATTATCTTGTATGCTAGATCAACTACACCACATGGTACATTGTCCACTCGGGATGATTGAAACACTCGGTAAGATATGAAGTTACATGCATACCTTAAATCAGGATCTGTCACAATAGATATCATCATTCCTCTACCATCCCATTGTGCCTTGATTAGCTTGTTGAGCTTACCCTTGTTAATCTACTTAATCACCTTCGGTCTATCTCTGATAGGGAATCCAGTGATGATGTGTAACACATCTTTAGTTATTTTAATTCGTTCATCTAGCCACATGAACTGGTCGTGTACTCGGCTGAGTACCATTCTTACCCACTCAGGCTTGAATATTCTCGATAATTGTATTGCATGAATCAAACCTTCAGTTTCCAGATGGGTGTGCTCATCCTTAACTTTTCCATCTACGCACAGTTTGTTGAATGAAGCATCAATCTCGATTGCACATAGATCTTCAATTTTACAATGTATGAATGTACGAATGTCTTTGATTAAAATAAATCATAGCAGTATTGAAGACAATGCTCCCATCATGTCAATTTCTATGGCTATAGCTAGGGGCAACTTATATTTAGGGTTCACTGGTTCGACATTCTTCACTAGAACTGGTGTTTGCAACTTAGGTGCGATGATCACTTCGAAATGTATTGCTTCAACAAACTAGGGCATGCTTGATAATAACTTGACTACGCAAACACAACTTGGTGTACAACAGTTATCTCAGAAATGTATCTCAAATGTTCTTGCAAAGATTCAGAATTACCTTGAAATCGCTTGAATTCACCATGGGATAATCGCTCTGCAATATGCTCAATGCTCTTTCAAAAAATTTAGGTCCAAAACGAATAATAAGCTGACCTATTTATAGGTTTCCCACAATTAGGGTTTCCAACAGCTAAATTTATTTGCAATAAATGCACTAGCCGAGTCCCTTTTTTCCTTCATACTGACGGTATAGTTACTCTTCTTTACCAAGTAAAAAAAAATAACCATATATAGCAATGTTCATCCAAAACATTCACAACTTAACCAAATACATCTTAATATGCTAATATGGATCTCAACTCTAATGTTTAGGAACTAAAATATGATTTAGAATAAGCATGCAGTTCCTACATACCTCACACCAATTAGGTGGAGCTCAGTGCAACCAACTCGGTAGAGATGGTGTTGTCTGTAGTTCCAAATGATGTTCCCTCATCCTGAGTCTTTCTCCTCCAATTTTTGTTCATTTGTTCTCTGATTTCATCAACAGTGGTTGGAGATTTCACTGTAGATTCATCTTTGGTCGGTGCATCTCCTCGATATCTATAATATCTTGCTAGGTGTCCTACCTTATGACAATGAAAACATGCCATGTTGGGGTTTCTCCATGCTCTTCAACTATTTCTTCTATGCATCAACATGCAATTTTCAGCAATGTGTCCATACCTTCCACAAGATAAACATGAAATTCTTGTGTTATAGTCCCAAGGTATAGATGTGCCTACTTGGTTAGCATTCTCTCGGTTAGGCTTCCATTTTTCATTTCTTTTCTTTATTCTACACTCTTTGGCTTTGTGTCCAAACTTATTGCAATTCTTGGAGTAACCATCAAACTTAGCTTTCCTTGTGTTGTTAGCAATATTGGTTCTGCATTCAAAAGCCTAATGTCCATACCTATTGCATCTAAAGAAATAACCATCAAATTTAGGTGCACTAGGTGCTTTACCTTTCCTACTTCTGCAGACATTAGCAGTGTGTCCAGGCTTCCCACAATAATTGTAAATTGGCTTCTTTTGTTTCGGTGGGGATGCAGTACTTTCTTCTTTCTATGCATTTGATGATTATCCTTTCTTAGTAGTGCTATTCTCTTTGAATCCAATTCATGTTTTTTCATTCCTTTGCTTTTGATTCTTGAATTGTTGCTTCTTCATTTCTGTTTAGTATTTCATTTGCATCTTTTTCAACTTTTAGTCTTTGATTCATTCTTTCAATTTCAGCTTTCAGTGCTTGATTGTCAAATTCCTTTCTTGTGTTACCCTTATTTGCATTCAGAAGTTGGTCGGTCATATCATGGTGAACTTGGGTCATTCTCATAATCTCATTATCTTTCTTTGTTTGTCTGATTTCAATTTGTCTTTTATCATCTTTTCTCATTTTATTTTGATCTTCAACAGTCCTTTTTCCTTCAATCAATTATGTCATTCTTATCATGTTGGTTTCAAGATCTACCTTCATTAGGTCCAACTACTCAGTAAGTGAATCACTATTTTCCAATAGTTCTCTTATAGCTGAATGCAACTCATCAGTAACACTTCCTTCAGATGTTGTCTCAAGTGTATCAACTTGTTCTTGTGTAACCTTCAATTCAGTGTATATTTTCCTTCTAACCCTTAGAGACTTCTCAAGTTTATTTTTCAGATCAATGAAACTCTCTTGCACTCTCCAACTCAGTTTCAAGACCATTAATCCTTTTGAATTTTCTAAAACTTTCCATGGCTAAGATCTTTAACTCTTAGGTGGTCAAACCATTTAACTCAAGAGTAGTAACTCTGATACTAATTGTTGGAATGACTATGGAAAGTTTGGATTGAGAAGGGAGGGGTGAATTAGTACCACAAAAACTTTATAACTGAAACTGCCTATAAAGCATATAATGTTGCTTTCTATTTACCAAGTTCAGAACTTTGAAATGAAAGTGATATAAAGCTTATAAAACATCACATCGAAACAATAAACAATAGAACTCATAACTCCATGATTTTGTTTACATGAAAATCCTTGGTTATAGGAAAAAACTATGGTGGGGATTATACCCACAACCTTCACTAACTACAGTATAAAGGGTGCTCAGTTAGAGCTTACAATGTTTAGCCATTTTGATAGATTACCCACTTAAGAGTATAAAAAGACTTGTTAGGTCTACCTGGTTAGAGGATTTTTAAAAACTCTACACTTAGAGATGTACCCTATTAAAGGATGTACAATAATAATATTGGTTAATATCTACCCAGTATTGGGATTTAAATTTCTCAATACAATAGTATCAATTACTCAACAATGTCGGTAAGATGCATCAAATGTAAATATTGTTCAAACTCTATGTGCTCTGATATGTATTACCTCACTATCAAACTATAAAAGTACTCTGATCTACTCTGCTATAGCCAAATATATGCTTGGTGTGCTCTCTTCTCTTCTTTGTTCTTCACTTAACTCTACTTTCTCATTAATAACTCCTTCAATAATATTAGCAACAACATTTCAGCATCATCAACTCTCTCTCTCTCTCTCTCTCTCTCTCTCTCTCTCTCTAAATCATCCATTATATATAAGAATTTATGTGTCTTAATCTTATGCGTTAGGTTGTTGAAAATCATTCTTAACTGTTAGATCTTCTTTTCTGCTCAGTGACCATGTCACTTTTACCTCGTTACTTATTATTTTTCTTGGAATTAGTAAACTTTCTTTTTGTCGTTTGATCTATGCATTAGATCTTCACTCTAATTTATTTGAATCATAGCTCATGTAACAAAATATTATAAATGCTTGTATAAATGTAATTAATGTTGTGACAAAGCATTAAATGTGATCTTATCGCGTTTGAGATTCGCTGCCTAACTCGGTTGAGTAACTCCTTCACCTCAGTTATAATAACTTCAGTACTCAGTGAATATCCACTCGGTATGCTTGATTGCATTCAGTGTACTATAACACTCAGTAACTATAGATGCTTGGTACTCGGTCTTTGACTCTTTGTACTTTACTGACTTCTCTCTTATGTATGACTTTACCGACTGGCTCGGTGTAACTTGCCGACTAGTTAAATATATGACCAACTCTGTTCACTGACTGGTTCTTCTTGTTTCTATGACTTTGACATAAACTAATGACAACAAAATATATCTTATAGAGATAATAGGTACATTTTCTAGTCAGTGTTCAGATCTCTTTAGATCCCTTTGGTGGAAAAGAACAATTATGCAGAATTATTTAAAAATGTTTTGCACTGTACTGCTGGATGGAAAAGGTATAGCTTTGACACTATAGCTCTATTGGTATAGCTTGTTTTCCAAGGTTTGATAATTCAAAGGCAAGCTTTCCTCGAGATTTCACAAAAAATGTAGTTTCCTTCATACCATTGTAGCTTTGATTTTATGTTTGCTTATGTACGCCTTGATGGGTAGTAACTGGTATCTATGATTGAAAATAGGAATTTACGCACAAAGGGGATATCTATTATGAAAATTCTGCCCTATTCTTACAGTTTTCAAAATAAACAAGATTTTCCAAAAGAATTTTTTTCCAAAAGGTATTCTGGATTGCCCACTTAAACACACATTTCGATTGAACGGATAGTTGTAATTCCTTCATTTGGTGTTAAAAGGGGACTTTAATAATTAACGCAATATTTGGTAGTAGTAAAAGATATACCGATTTAAAAAGCAAAAAGCAACATTTTTGTGGCTTTTGAAGAGTGCCCACTAAAATGAAGTTTACGCTTAAATTGCTTGTTCGCATAGGAGACATTTTCATATAAAAATAAATAAATAAAGTGGGTTTTGAAGATTGCTCAATAAAGCACATTTGATTTAAGGATAGTTGTGTTATATAATTTTGCATTTAAAAAAATGTAGATTAGCCAATAAAACATAGTTCCAGATTAAATCGCTAGCCATCATAGAAGATATTTTCCCTTTCTTAAATTTGTAAAGGGTAGGTTTTGACAATTTTAATAGCCAGTGCTAAGACGTGATATTATCAATCAATACATATATACATATTGATGCAGGAGCATCTTGGGTTCTTCGCAATCCTAGATCAACCAAAAATATGTTTGTTTGGGTTCGGTAGCTTGTTGGTGGATTTCGACAGGCTGCTCGGTAGCTACTCTAGAGTGTTCAGTTGAAGGTGTTGCAATTTTATTCACCAAGTGAACTCAGTTGCTTATTCTTTCATTCTTTGACCGACCAACCTTGGTGGTTGTTCCTGGTTGTTCAATGGTTTTCACTAATTGGCCTTTGTTTCTCGGTAGTCTTACTACCCGAGTTGGTTCTAGATGTTGGATCTTCTGGCTGACATGTGCATTTAATTTTCATAGTGTAATTAATTTTGGGGTCTTTCAATGGGATACATGTGGACCTAAATCTAGGTTGTCATTGTTTCCTATGTTGGTTCTTTAGGATATTTTGGGGCTGACCTTTTTGGTAGCCTCCTGTATAAAAGTAGTGTTTTTTTCTTAGATTAGGGTAGTAGTTGGTAGAAGTTAGTTAGAAGATTTGGATTGAGTGTTTGTGACCTCGCATACCTAAGGACAAATTTGTAATAATTTTGAATGTAACTGGCCATAACCGGGAAATCCTTACAGCCTAGCATGTATGAAGTTTGATGAAATAATACAATTGTTTTGTATTCCTTTCTCTCATATTTTGTGTTTTAGCTTCTGTGTTATGTTCTGCAAATTGGTTTGGTAGCTGGGAATGCCTTTGGCCCTGGTTCTCTCACCCTCCTTGTGTCAGGTTTTTGTTTTTCAAGTTGGTTTGGTAGCTGGGAGTGCCCTTGGCCCTGGTTATCTTACCCTCCTTGCGTCAGGTGGTATCAGAGCGAAGGTTAGATCTAAGGTTCCTTCTTGTAGATCCTAGTTGGTTTATTTGTTGTGGGGTAGTAGATTGTGATCTGACCTGCAATTGCAGGCGATTTCAATATAGTTCGTAGGAGAGGAAATTTACATCTAGGCTTAGTTGATATGCTATGGTAGATTGCTACAATATTGGAAGTTTTTGAGATAGCCCAGCAGCGAGGAAGACATCTTGAGGATGTTAGTGATGATGAAGTTGAGGAAGTACCTGGAGAAGCTGCACCTACACTTGTGATAGACCAGGAAGAAAAAAGATTCCTACGAGCATTGAAAATTTTGAAATCCACTCCTCAGTTTAATCCTCCTGAGTATAGTGGAAAGTTGGATTCAGATGAGTTGATAGACTAGATAACTAAGATGGAGAAATACTTTGACTATGAGAACGTATCATAGGAGAAAAAGGTAAAGATTGCAAGTACAAATTTGAAAGGTCATGCATCCTTGTGGTAGGAGCATTTGTAATTATATTGAAGGAAGAAGGGTAAAGACAAGATCAAGGTATGGGATAAGATGATAAACAAGTTGAAAGGCAAGTTTCTACCTTGTGATTACCAGATTAACCTAGTTAGGAGAATGAGAAGTTTGAAGAAGAAAGATAGCTCGGTAAAAGATTACACTGAGGAATTTTATAGGTTAGATATTAGATCTAGACATCCTTAAGATGAGGTGGAAAGAATAGAAAGATATCTGAATGGATTAAGAAGTTCTATAAAAGATGAGATCAGTTTGGTAAAGATGGAGAGTAGTGAAGAGGCATATCAGTTTGCCCTAAAAGCTGAGGAGAAATTGAACAAAAGATATGAACAAAGACAAAGAGGAAGAGGCGATAGATTCCCTAGAGGAAAAGGTAGATCCAATGGTGAAAACAATAGATCTGATCAGGACAAGACAACCCAAGACACACATCAAGACAAGGGAAAGATAGATTGGAAAGGTGGAAGTTCATTCTGAGGAAAAGGAAACTACGCCTGAGGTGGATATGGTAGAAGAGGGTTCCAAGAAACTTGTTATAATTGTGGTGAAGAAGGGCATAGATCTTTTGAGTGTACACATGCAAGCAAGAAAGTTGGTAGTAGAAAAAATGCTTTGGTGCAAGAAGATCCACCGATAGACATGCTATACATGATGGAAGAGTGAACAAATATACTATTTGGGTTGATGGTAAGAAGAAAATCTTGTTACCTTTGGTTGAAGAATCTGTTGGTGAGATATGTACATCTATGAAAGTTTGTTTGATGGAAGGTAAATAGTTTGTTAAGGATTTGAAAAGGAATGATGCATGTTATGCTTCGATTCCTAACTAACCCAGTAAGAACACAGAAAATAAATTTCCTGAAGAAGTTGAAAAGTTGCTCACCGAATACAAGGAGATCATTTTAGATAATGTACTGAATGGTTTACCACTGATGAGAGATATTATCCATTGTATTGATTTTATTCCTGGAGCTAGTTTTCCAAACAAGGCACCATGCTAGTTGACACCGACCGAGAATGAGGAACTCAACTGACAAGTTCAGGAGTTGTTGAACAAGGGTTTGATCAGAGAAAGTTTTATTCCATGTGTAGTACCAGCTGTTTTAGCACCTAAGAAGAATGGAGAATGGTGAATGTGTACTAATTCGAGAGCTATTAACAAGATCACAGTGAAGAATCAGTTCCCTATACTGAGGATGGGTGATATAATGGATTGTTTGAATGGAACAAAATTTTTACCAAGATTGATTTGAACAGCGGATATCATTATATTAGAATCAGAGAAGGTGTTGAATGGAGGACTTCTTCCAAGACAAAGAAGGTTTGTATGAGTGGTTGGTTATGCCCTTTGTTTTAACTAATGCACCAAGTACTTTTATGAGGTTGATGAATGAGGTTTTGAAGAAATTATTGAATAAATGTGTGATTGTGTGCTTGGATGATATTTTGGTATTCAGTAAGACTAGACAAGAGCATTTGATGCATATAAGACAAGTGTTACAGAGATTGCAAGAGGAAAAGTTGTTGGTTAATTTGAAAAAAATTTCCTTCATGAAAGAATAACTTGTGTATTTAGGCTTTGTGATTTCAGCTGATGGTTTGAAGATGGATCCTGAGAAGGTTGAAGCTCTACTTAGTTGGCCTACACCTGAGAATGTTAGTGAGGTAAGATCATTTCATGGTTTAGAAAATTTTTGCCAAAAGTTTATCAGAAATTTTAGTTCAGATTGCAATGCTATGAATGAGATAATGAGAGGAGACAAGAGAGAGTTCAAGTGGACACATGGAGCTTATAAGAGTTTTGAGACTTTGAAGCAAAAGGTTTCTGAATTACCTATGTTAACCTTACGTGATTTCAATAAGGTATTTCAAGTTGAATGTGATGCAAGTGGAACTGCAATAGGAGCTATGTTGAGTCAAGAAGGTAAACCTGTTGCTTTCTTTAGTGAGAAATTGAATGATGCTAAAAGGAAATACTTTGCCTATAATCAAGAATTCTATGCTATTGTTCAATATTTGAAGAAATGGAGACATTATTTGATGCCAATTGAATTTGTGTTGTATACTGATCATAAGGCTCTAAAATATTTGGGTAGTCAGAATAAGTTGAATCAGAGACATATGAAATGGGTAGAGTATTTGCAGAGCTTCACATTTGCGATTACGCATAAGAATGGAGTTTTTAACCAAGTTGCTAATCCATTGAGTAGAAGAAGATCTTTATTTACTGAAATGAGAATTGAGGTTCTTGGTTTTGAAGACATGAAGAATTTGTATGAAAGTGAGCTTGATTTGGCTGAGCCATGGAGAATGTGCAGAGCACCTATTCCAAATAAACTGAGTAAGTTTGAAGACTATTTCATTCAAGAAGGTATGTTGTTCAAAGGTATTCAGTTATGTATACCGAGGGGATCAATGAGAACTAATTTGATAAATAAAAAAACATAGTAGTGGTTTGGCTGGACATTTTGACATTGATAAAACATTGATTTTATTGAAGGAGAGGTATTTTTGGCCTCAGTTGTATAAGGATGTTCATAAATTTGTGAGGAGTTGTGGAGTTTGTAAAGTTGCAAAAGGAGTAAGTCAGAATACTGGTTTGTATACACCGATTTCTATTCCTGAAAAAACCTTGGAGTGATATCACCATGGATTTTGTTCTTGTCTTACCAAGGACATCAAGAGGTAATGATTCTATATTTGTTGTTGTGGATAGATTTTCTAAGATGACACATTTCATACCATGTATAAAAACATCACATGTAGTACATATAGCAGATCTTTTCTTTAAGGAGATTGTAAGATTGCATAGATTACCGAGGAGTATCATCTCTGACCGAGACAGTAAGTTTGTTAGCTATTTTTGGAAAACACTTTGGAAGAAGTTGGACACCGAGTTGAAAAGTAGTTCTACATTTCATCCATAAACTGATGGACAAATAGAGGTTGTAAACTGAAGTTTGGGTAACTTGTTAAGATGCTTAGTTGGAGATACACTGAGTAATTAGGATTTGATGTTAGCACAAGAAGAATTTGCATGTAATAGTTCAGTGAATAGGAGTACTAGAAAGACACCTTTTGAGATTGTTAATGGAACACAACCGAGAGGTATATCAGACTTGGGAGATATTGTTGGAGAAGAAAAGAGAAGTGCTTAAGGAGAAAATTTTGCTGAGTTTATGAAGGCATTGCTTGAGGAAGTGAAACATAAGTTGGAACAAAGTAATAAGAAATACAAGGATAGTGCAGATAGATCAAGAAAACATAAGACTTTTTAATTTGGTGATGTAGTTATGGTTCATTTGAAGAAAGGAAATTTCCTATTGGAACATATGGTAAATTGAAGATGAAGAAATTTGGTCCTTGCAAGATATTGAGAAGGTTTGACAGGGGAAATGCTTATGAAGTAAAATTACTATAGGACATGGATATATCACCTCTATTCAATATTTGAAATTTGTATGAGTATCATGAACCTAATGAAGAAGTGATTGTACCGAGTGATTATCCTAAGAAACAGATCGAAGAAGTTGAGTATATTTTGAAGCAAAGAATTGGTAAAAAGGAAAAGAGGAAAGGATTACATGGACTATCTAGTAAAGTGGAAGAACAGACCGATTGAGGACTCTTCATGGATTTCTCAATCTGAGTTGGATTTAATTTAGGTTGTACCTGAATCCTAATTTGGAGAATCATTTCTATTAACTCCAGGTGTCTAATGCAAGATCATCTTGGGTTCTTGGCAATCCTGTATGAACCAAAAATATGTTTGTTTAGATTTGGTGGCTTGTTGGCGGATTTTGGCAGGCTGCTCGGTAACTACTCTGGAGTGTTCAGTTGAAGATGTTAGATTTTAGTTCACCGAGTGAACTTGGTTTCTTGTTCTTTCATTCTTTGATCGACCGGCCTCGGTGGTTGTTCTTGGTTGTTCGGTAGTTTTCACCAATTGGCCTTTGTTGCTTGGTAGTCTTTCTCACCGAGTTGGTTCTGGATGTTGGATCTTCTAGCTGACAAGTGCATTTAATTTCCATAGTGTAAATAATGTTGGGGTCTTTCATTGGGATATGTGTGTACATAAATCTAGGTCGTTGTTGTTTCCTATGTTAGATCTTTAGGATCTTTTGGGGCTGACCTTTTTGGTAGCCTTCTATATAAAAGTAGTGTTCTATTCTTAGATTAGGGTAGCAGTTGGTAGTAGTTAGTTAGAAGATTTGGATCGAGGTTTTGTGACCTCACATGCCTAAGGACTATTATGTAATAAATCTGAATGTAACTAGCCATAACTGGGAAGGCCTTACAGCCTGACATTTATGAAGTTTGATGAAATAATATAATTGTTCAGTATTCCTTTCTCTCTCATTTTGTATTTTAGCTTTCATGTTGTGTTCTGCAAGTTGTTTTGGTAGCTGGGAGTGCATTTGGCCTTGGTTATCTCACCCTCCTTGTGTCAGGTTTGTGTTCTGCAAGTTGGTTTGGTAGCTGGGAGTGCCCTTTGCCCTGGTTATGTTACCCTCCTTGCATCTCAAATGTATATATGTGTGTATATATATTATATGTAGATTTCCCAGACATAGACTTGATACATGGTTTTCATTAGATAACATTGTTTATTATTGAGTCATTTCCACAAATGATAGTTGACATGAAAGATGGTGGCACAATTTTATTAAGTTTATAGATTAGTGTGAATATTGAGCCTGCTAGAAAGTAAAACAGACCTTGAAAAAAGAATTTTCCAATGGAAGTGTGCTACTGCAAAGGAAAACAAGAAGAATATGAAGGATTGAAGAATGATGTTGTTGAAAACTCCTTGAAAACTACTGGTAGCCCTTCATCTATGGTGCTGTAAACTATATCACAAACCTCTAAATGTAAACAAAAAGCCTTGCTCCTTGTGAATCATAAAGGAAGTGTCACGTTAATTTTAAAATGATGAACAACCAACATATGTATATATATATATATATATATCTGTGTGTGTGTATGTGTGTGTGTATATGTGTATGTGTATATATATATATGTTAGTAAATTAAATAACTAACATATGTGTGTGTGTGTGTCTGGGATACGATGGAGCATCCGAGATGCAACCCTATTTTAGCAGGATGCGGTGGTGAATCCAAGGTGCGACTCTGTTTTGACAAGGTGCGATGACATTCAAAACTTAACCTAAAATACACAATGCGGCTCAGAAACTAAAAATAGGGTGCGATCTTGAAAAGATAGGATGCGACCCAGGAAATGTGGTCAAAATAGGGTGTGGCACGGGATCGATGGGTGCGACCCTAAACACCAAGTGTGGCGCAAAACAAAATTGTCTCTAACTAGTAAAAAAATGCATAAAACTGGAAATAGGAAACATGATAAGGAAGGTTTTCAGGTACTTACCGGTGGAGGGTAGTCAGATGGACGTTGATGTCGATGACTAAGCTCAAATTGATGCTTCTCCATGGGGACCACCATCTTCTCTAAAAAGCTCTCTGAATTAAGGATGAAAGTGAAAATGAATGGGTAAAAAGTAACTTTTGAGATATATATTAGACTTTTTGAGCTATTTAGGAGCTCTGAAACTCCTCCCAGAAAACTGAAACTCATTTTGTTCTATTTATGATCAATCAGGAATGAAAATGAAGACACAGGAGATGTTTTACACTACACAGTAAAAAATTTCTAACCGGCCCCAAAAATGCAGAATAGCTCCATATGTTCCCAAAATGATTCGCAGGCTTTACGCAATCAATTTTTCAAGTTCTATATCATCAAATTGCACATTATTCATCAAAAATATTGGTCTGACATCATTTTATCAGCATTAAAACTCACATTTTAACGTGATTAACTTGGTAAAATTATGTTTTCTCTAAACACCTTTGTTTCTCCACTTCTTCTAAATTGATTCTTTCTCGATTCAATCGATCAATTCAAGTGATACATCATTTTATAGAGGGATTTATTCTTTTTCCTTGGATTTCATTCCCGAGGGGGCATGATCACACTTAAATCAATCAAATTCTTGCTCAAAACAGCATTAAAGTGACTTCATCATCAAAATACTAAAGGCATGATAGTTCCTTAACTAAGTCAGGACTGCTGAATTGAAAGCTACGGTTCTCACAGGCTGGATATCTTATGTCTACTTTTCTCATATTCTTATTAAGCTCCTAGCAGCTTTGTACTGACCTTTGTTCGATCAAGTTCGACATTAGTACTATCAATTCTTGTTATAATTCAAAATTGGTATTGATAAGATCTTTGTTTATTGACCTTTGTTTGATCAAGTTCAAAGTTAATTCTATCAGTCTTAGTTCAATCAAGTGTGAGACTGATCTCATCAGACATTTCATTCGACAACCAAGAGTGAAATTCTCAAACTTTCTGAAGTCAACTTCAAAACTTTCTTTGATCAACACGCTACTTGCACATCAATTCAAAGAGGGGAAAATGTAACCACCGTAATTTGGTCTGCTCTAACCATAGACCCTATTTTCCCTAAGTGTGATCATACCCCTAATTATGTCAAGACAATTCTTCAATTTATTGGCATAATTCATTTAAATCAATTTTAATCTCCTAAGTGATTTAATCACTAAATTTAATTAATTGCCTTAGCCAATTAAATCAAAACAATTCAAATCAAAAGCATGGCTAAGGTAATTAATTAAAAAGAATTAAATAAAATCCTAATTACACCTCCTCACTTGCAAAAAGGAAAGTCATTCCCCTAGCCTAATTAATTTAATTAATTATCTATACTCCTATTAATTATTAAAAGCAACCAAAAGCTTAATTAATTAATTTCCTCTATTATTGAATGAATATATTATTTATATAATTCAAATCATTAATATTCCCTTTAACCCCTAACCCAACCTATCTCAACCACCATAACCCTGTGTTCAAACTAATCCCTACCACTTCACCCATGCTAAGCCTAATTCTAATCATAATCCCATCTTAACCCTCTTCCTAATGATGTCACATTCCTAATCTTTGGATTAGGAATTCAACTCATTCCCCAAAGTCAACTTTCTCAAGCTCCCCTTCCCCAAAGTCCACTTTCTCAAGCTTGGGCTTATACCCTCACCATGCCTCATTAATGCTCTCATAAATGCATCATTAATGCTTAAACCCCTCACCCATGCCTCATTAATGTTATCATCATTAATGCCTCTTACACATTCATTAATGGCCTTATCTCTCCTCTCACTCCTAATTTCCTCTATAAATAGAATGAGTTTTAAGCTCAATGGGCCCTTGATTTTTGGATTGTTGAAAGCATTGTTATGGTGTTCATATTATTGGAGATCCATACTGCATTTTATCTTTCTTATTTTTTATTGTTATAATCTTCAATTTTAGAGCTTAGAATGCATATTTCTTGAGCATGTGAATTAGAAGCAATAGGTTGATTTTAGTTATTGATATGCTTTGCTAACTCTTGTTTTTCACTAATACAATGACTTATTGAAGTGTTGTGTTGCAGCTAACAAGTACACACAACAACAACTGCATCTTCAATCTTTTTCTTGTCGTCTTCATTCCTTTTTAGATACTTAACTTGCCTAAATTCTCAAAATCCTCCTGATTCCTTTAATCTGTCCAGAAAATCATCAAGACTTAATGGAACTCATGAGAGCTCTACAACAAGTACATATTTTTTAGGCTCATCAGATTTAGTATCACTCAATTAAGTAATAGTTTTCTTCAGGTTTGTCAAGGTTGTCTTTGTCCTCTATTTCTCACATAAGTCCTTCCTCTCGGTTGTGCTACCTCTAGAGCTTTCTTTTCACTTGGTTATACCGAAGATCTTGTGTTTCTCCTTATATCTTTCTTGCTCAGTGAAGACAATTGTACTTCTTGCTTCTCAACCACTATAAGGGCTTGTGCATTCTCAGTGTCCAAAGTATCATCAACTCCAAGAGTGTTTGATATAACATTAATCATTTTACTTTCTTTCTCAGTTGACCTAGGTACCAAAATACCTTGCTTGATTTTGTACTCTTTGACTTCCTCATAAGTGCCATATCTCTTTTCATTAGGTTCAATTGGTTTTTCTAATAGTACTTCAATCTATTTAGAACCAATGTCAATATCCATTTCATAACCCATTGGTTGAATCCATTCAACTCTCAGTTCAACATCCTTGATTATACAAGTATCGGTATCAACCTAAAAACATATATTGTCCTAATATTTTGCAACTAGTTGAGATGGAACTCTATATCTTTTGTACATTCTCGCTTGGAACTTCAGAAAATAATCAAACATAATTGCATCAAAATTATCTCCTATATTGTCTATAAACTCATGTATCTAATATATATAATTGGTATATCGGTCTTCCAAAATACATCTCCAATGGAGGGAAATGAATTCTGGCAATACAAGAAAATACATGCCAACAATGAACCAAATTTCAATGTGTTGGTATTTCCTTTCCTGATTTTGTTCATGTTTTCTTCTATCTACTTTATAAAAACTTCATAGAGATCTATCTATAGTCCTTTCTTCATTATCTTGTATGCTAGATCAACTGCGCCACATGGTACACTGTTCACTCGGGACGATTGAAATACTCGGTAAGATATGATGTTACATACATACCTTAAATTGGGATATGTCACAGTAGATATCATCATTCCTCTGCCATCCCATTGTGGCTTGGTTAGCTTTGTGAGATTACCCTTGTTAATCTTCTTAATCGCCTTCGGTCTGTCTCTAATAGGGAATCCAATGATGATGTGCAACACATCTTTAGTTATTTTAATTGGTTCATCCAGCCACATGACAAGGTGATGTACTCAGATGAGTACCATTCTTACCCACTCAGGCTTGAATATCCTTAGTAAATGTATAGCATGAATCAATCCTTTAGTTTCTAGATGGGTGTGCTCATCCTTAACTTTTCCATCTACGCATTGTTTGCTAAATGAAGCATCAATCTCAGTTCCACATAGATCTTCAATTTTACAATGTACGAATGTGCGGATGTCTTCGATCAAAATAAATCATGGTGGTATTGAAGGAAATGCTCCCATCATGTCAATTTCTACGGCTATAGCTAGGGGCAACCTATATTTTGGGTTCACTAGTTCGACATTCTTCACTAGAACTGATGTTTGCAACTTAGGTGCCATGATCACTTTGAAATGTATTGCTTCAACAAACTAGGGCATGCTTGATAATAACTTGACTACGCAAACACAACTTGGTGTACAACATATATCTCATAAATGTGTCTCAAATATTCTTGCAAAGATTTAGAATTACCTTGAAATCACTTGAATTCGCCATGGGATAATTGCTCTGCAATATGCTCAATGCACTTTTAGAAAGGTTAGGTCAGAAACAAATAATAAGCTGACCTATTTATAGGTTTCCCACAATTAGGGTTTCCAAAAGCTTAATTTATTTGCAATAAATGTGCTATTTGATTCCCTTTTTACTTTTATACTGACTGTATAGTTACTCTTCTTTACCGAGTAAAACAAAATAACCATATATAGCAATGTTCATCCAAAACATTCACAACTTAACCAAATACATCTTAATATGTTGATATGGATCTCAACTCTAATGTTTAGGAACTTAAGTAAGATTTATAATAAGCATGCAGTTCCTACATACCTCACACCAATTAGGTGGAGCTCAAGGAAACCAACTCGGTAGAGATGGTGTTGTCTATAGTTCCGAATGATGTTCCCTCATCCTGAGTCTTTCTCCTCCAGGTTTTGTTCATTTGTTCTCTGAATTCATCAACAGTGGTTGGAGCTTTCTCTGTAGATTCATCTTCGTTCGATGCATCTCCTTGGTATCTATAATCTCTTGCTAGGTTTCCTACCTTATGACAATGAAAACATGCCATGCCGGGGTTTCTCCATGCTCTTTATTTGTTTCTTCCGTGCATCAACATACAATTTGCAGCAATGTGTCCATACCTTCCACAAGATAAACATGAAATTCTTGTGTTATAGTCCCAAGGTATAGATGTTCCTACTTGGTTACCATTCTCTTGGTTAGGCTTCCATTTTTCATTTCTTTTCTTTATAATACACCCTTCGGCTTTGTGTCCAAACTTATTGCAATTCTTGGAGTAACCATCAAACTTAGGTTTCCTTGTTTTGTTAGCAATATTGGTTCTACATTCAAAAGCTTGATGTCCATACCTATTGCATCTAAAGAAATAACCATCAAATTTAGGTGCACTAGGTACTTTACCTTTCCTACTTCTGCAGACAATTGCAGTGTGTCCAGGCTTCCCACAATAATTGCAACTTGGCTTCTTTTGTTTTGGTGGGGTTGTGGTACTTTCTTCTTTCTATGCATTTGATGATTCTCCTTTCTCGGTAGTGCTATTCTCTTTGAATCCAATTCATTTTTTGCCATTCCTTTGCTTCTGATTCTTGAATTGTTGTTTCTTCATTTCTTTTTAGTATTTCATTTGCATCTTTTTCAGCTTTCAATCTTTGATTCATTCTTTCAATTTCAGCTTTCAATGCTTGATTCTCAAATTCCTTTCTTGTGTTATCTTGATTTTCATTCAAAAGTTGGTCAGTCATATCATAGTGAACTTGGGTCATTCTCATAATCTTATTATCTTTCTCTGTTAGTCTGATTTCAACTTGTCTTTTATCATCTTTTTCCATTTTCTTTTCATCTTCAGTAGTCCTTTTTCCTTCAATCAATTATTTCATTCTTTTCATGTTGGTTTCAAGATCTACCTTCATTAGGTCCAGATGCTCGGTAAGTGAATCATTATTTTCTAGTAGTTCTCTTAAAGCTGAATCGGACTCATCAGTAACACTTTCTTTAGATGTTGTCTCAAGTGTATCAACTTGTTCTTGTGTAACCTTCATTTCATCATATATTTTCCTTCTAACCCTTAGAGACTTCTCAAGTTTCTTTTTTCAGATCAATGAAACTCTCTTGCACTCTCCAACTCAGATTCAAGACCATCAATCCTTTTGAATTTTCTAAAACTTTTCGTGACTAAGATCTTTAACTCTTAGGTGGTCAAACCATTTAACTCAAGAGAAGTAGCTCTAATACCAATTGTTGGAATGAAAATGGAAAGTTGGGATTGAGAAGGGAGAGGTGACTCAGTACCACAAAAACTTTATAACTGAAACTGCCTATAAACCATATACTGTTGCTTTCTATTTACGGAGTTCAGAACTTTGAAATGAAAGTAATATAAAGCTTATAAAACATCACATCAAAATGATAAACAGTAGACCTCATAACTCAATGATTTTGTTTACATGAAAATCCTTGGTTAGAGGACAAAACTATGGTGGGGATTGTACCCACAACCTTCACTAACTACAGTATAAAGGGTGCTTGGTTAGAACTTACAATGTTTAGCCATTTTGATAGATTACCCACTTAAGAGTATAAAAAGACTTGTTAGGTCTACCTGGTTAGAGGATTTTTACAAACTCTACACTTAGAGATGTACCATATTAAGGGATTAACAATAATAACATTGGTTAAGATCTACCCTGCATTGGGATTTAAAGTTCTCAATACAATAGTATCAATTACTGAACAATGTTTGTAAGATGCATCAAATGTAAATGTTGTTCAAACTCTATGTGCTCTGATATGTGTTACCTCACTATCAAACTATAACACTACTTGGATCTACTCTTTTATATCCAAATCTCTACTTGGTGTGCTCTCTTCTCTGCTATGTTCTTCACTTAACTCTACTTTCTCATTAATATCTCTTTCAATAATATTAGCAGCAGCATTTCAGCATCATCAACTCTCTCTCTCTCTCTCTCTCTCTCTCTCTCTCTCTCTCTCTCTCTCTCTCTCNCCTCTCTCTCTCTCTCTCTCTCTCTCTCTCTCTCTCTCTCTCTCTCTCTCTCTCTCTCTCTCTCTCTCTCTCTCTCTCTCTCTCTCTCTCTCTCTGTAAATCATCCATTATATATAAGAATTTATGTCTCTTAATATTATGCGTTAGGTTGTTGAAAATCATTCTTAACTGTTAGATCTTCTTTTCTGCTCGGTGACCATGTCACTTTTACCTTGTTACTTATTATTTTTCCTGGAATTAGTAAACTTTCTTTTTGTCATTTGATCTATGCATTAGATCTTCACTCTGATTTATTTAAATCATAGATCATGTAAAAAAATGTTATAAATGCTTGTATAAATGTAATTGATGTTGTGACAAAGCATTAAATGTGATCTTATCGCATTTGAGATTCATTGCCTAACTCGGTTGAGTAACTCCTTCACCTCGATTATAATAAATTTAGTACTCGGTGAATATCCACTCGATAATTGTAGACGCTTTTAGTGTACTGTAACACTTAGTGTATTGTAACACTCGGTAACTTTAGATGCTCGATACTTGGTCTTTGACTCTTTGTACTTTACCGACTGCTCTCTTATGTACGACTTCACCGACTGGCTCAGTGTAACTTGCCGACTAGTCAAATATATGACTAACTCCTTTCACTGACTGGTTCTTCTTGACTCTATGACTTTGACATAAACTAATGAAAACAAAATATATCTTATAGACATAACAGGTACATTTTCTAGTCAGTGTTCAGATCTCTTTAGATCCCTTTGGTGGAAAAGCACAATTATGCAGAATTATTTAAAAATGTTTTGCACTGTACTCCTGGATGGAAAAGGTATAGCTTTGACACTGTATCTCTATTGGTATAGGTTGTTTTCAAGGGTTTGACAATTCAGAGGCAAGCTTTCCTTGAGATTTCACAAAAAATGTAGTTTCCTTCATACCATTGTAGCTTTGATTTTATGCTTTCTTATGTACGCCTTGATGGGTAGTAACTGGTATCTATGATTGAAAATAGGAATTTATGAACTAAGGGGATATCTATTATGAAAATTCTACCCTATTCTTACAGTTTTCAAAATAAACAATATTTTCCAAAAGAATTTTTTTCCATAAGGTATTCTGGAATTCCCACTTAAACACATATTTTGATTGAACGAATAGTTGTAATGCCCTTATTTGGTGTTAAAAGGGGAGTTTAATACTTAACCTAATATTTGGTAGTAGTAAAAGATATACCGATTTAAAAAGAAAAAAGAAAATTTTTTGTGAGTTTTGAAGAGTGCCCACTAAAATGAAGTTTACGCTCAAATTGACCATTCGCATAGGAGACATTTTCATATAAAAATAAATAAAATAAAATAAAAGTGGGTTTTGAAGATTGCTCAATAAAGAACATTTGATTTAAGGATAGCTGTGTTATATAATTTTGCATTTAAAAAAATGCAGATTAGCCAATAAAACATAGCTCCAGATTAAATCGGTAGCCATCATAGAAGATATTTTCCCTTTCTTAAATTTGTAAAGGGTGGGTTTTGACAATTTTAATAGCCAGTGCTAAGACATGATATTATCAATCAATACATATATATACATATTGGTGCAGGAGCATCTTGGGTTCTTGGTAATCCTGGATCAACCAAAAATTTGTTTGTTTGGGTTTGGTAGCTTGTTGGTGGATTTCAGCAGGCTGCTCGGTAACTACTCTGGAGTGTTTGGTTGAAGGTGTTGGATTTCTATTCACCGAGTGAACTTAGTTTCTTGTTCTTGCATTCTTTAACCGACCGACCTTGGTGTTTGTTCCTGGTTGTTTGGTGGTTTTCGCTGATTGGCCTTTGTTGCTATGTAGTCTTTCTCACCAAGTTGGTTATGGATGCTAGATCTTCTAGCCGACATGTGCATTTAATTTTCTTAGCATAATTAATGTTGGTGTCTTTCAATGGGATACATGTGGACCTAAATCTGGTTCATTGTTGTTTCCTATGTTGGATCTTTAGGATATTTTGGGGCCGACCTTTTTGGTAGCCTCTTGTATAAAAGTAGTGTTCTTTTCTTAGATTAGGGTAGCATTTGGTAGCAGTTAGTTAGAAGATTTGGATTGAGGTTTTGTGACCTCACATACCTGAGGATAAATCTGTAATAAATCTGAATGTAAGTGGCCATAACCGGGAAGGCCTTACAGCCCGGCATGTATGAAGTTTGATGAAATAGTATAATTGTTCTATATTCATTTTCTCTCATATTGTGTGTTTTAGCTTTTGTGTTGTGTTGTGCAAGTTGGTTTGGTAGCTAGGAATGCCTTTGGCCCTGGTTCTCTCACCCTCCTTGCATCAGGTTTGTGTTCTACAAGTTGGTTTGGTAGCTGGGAGTGCCCTTGGCCCTGGTTATCTTACCCTCCTTGTGTTAGGTGGTATCAGAGTGAAGGTTAGACCTGAGATTCCTTCTTTTAGATCCTAGTTGATTGATTTGTTGTGGGTTAGAAGATTGTGATCTAACCTACAATTACAGAGGATTTTAAGATGGTTCGTAGGAGAGGAAATGCACATCCAGGCTTAGCTGATATGCTAAGGTAGATTTCTAGAAGATTTGAAGTTTTTCAGATAGCCCAGCACCAAGGAAGACATCTTGAGGATGTTAGTGATGATGAAGTTGAGGAAGTGCCTGGAGAAGCCGCACCTACACTTATGATAGACCAGGAAGAAGAAAGATTCCTACGAGCATTGACATGTTTGAAATCCACACCTCGGTTAATCCTCCTGAGTATAGTGGAAATTTGGATTCAGATGAGTTGATAGACTAGATAACTAAGATGGAGAAATACTTTGAGTATGAGAACATATCAGAGGAGAAAAAGGTAAATATTGTAAGTATAATTTTGAAAGGTCATGCATCCTTGTGGTAGGAGCATTTGTAATTAGATTGAAAAAAGAAGGGTAAATACAAGATAAAGGTATGGGATAAGATGATAAACAAGTTGAAAGGCAAGTTTCTACCTTGTGATTACCAGATTAACCTAGTTGGGAGAATGCAAAGTTTGAGGCAGAAAGATAGCTCGGTAAAAGATTACACTGAGGAATTTTATAGGTTAGATATTAGATCTGGACATGTTGAAGATGAGGTGGAAAGGATAGAAAGATATATGAATGGATTAAGAAGTTCTATACAAGATGGGATCAATTTGGTAAAGATGCAGAGTATTGAAGAGGCATATCAGTTTGCCCTAAAAGCTGAGGAGAAATTGAATAAAAGATATGAACAAAGACAAAGAGGAAGAGGCGGTAGATTCCCTAGAGGAAGAGGTAGATCCAATGGTTAAAAAAATAGATCTGATTAGGACAATACAACCCAAGACACACACCAAGATAAGGGAAAGACAGAGTGGAAAGGTGGAAGTTCATTCCATGGAAGAGGAAACTATGCCCGAGGTGGATATAGTAGAAGAGGGTTCCAAGGAACTTGTTATAATTGTGGTGAAGAAGGACATAGATCTTTTGAGTGTACACATGCAAGCAAGAAAGTTGGTAGTAGCATAAATGCTTTGGTGCAAGAAGAGTCACCGAATGAACCTGAGAAGGAAGAAAACCTAATGGTCAGAAGGAAATTATGTAGTGAGAATAATAAGTAAGATCCTGTGAGGAAAATTTTGTTCAAGACCAGATGCAGAGTTGTAGATAAATTTTGGAAGGTAATTTTTGATGGTGGAAGCTCGGAGAATCTGGCATCTGAGGAGATGGTCACCAAGTTGCAGTTGAAAAGAATGAGGCACCCAAATCCCTATGAGATTTGATGGATCAAGGATGAGCATACATTAATGGTGAGTGAACATTGTTTTGTGAATCTAAAGATTGGAAATTATTATGATAAGGTGTTGTGTGATATTATGCCTATGGATTGTTGTCATATTTTGTTGGGTAGACCTTGGCAATATGATAGACATGCTATACATGATGGAAGAGTGAACAAATATACTATTTGGGTTGATGGTAATAAGAAAATATTGTTACCTTTGGTTGAAGAATGTGTTTGATGGAAGGTAAATAGTTTGTTAAGGATTTGAAAAGGAATGATGCATGTTATGCTTCAATTCCTAACTAACCGAGTAAGAACATAGAAAATAAATTTCTTGAAGAAGTTGAAAAGTTGCTCACCGAATACAAGGAGATCATTTTAGATAATGTACCAGATGGTTTGCCACCAATGATATATATTATCCATTGTATGGATTTTATTACTAGAGCTAGTTTTCCAAACAAGGCACCACGCTAGTTGACACCGACCGAGAATGAGGAACTCAACCGACAAGTTCAGGAGTTGTTGAACAAGGGTTTGATTAGAGAAATTTTTATTCCATGTGTAGTACCATTGTGTTAGTACCTAAGAAGAATGGATAATGGTGAATGTTTACTGATTTGAGAGCTATTAACAAGATCACAGTGAAGTATCGGTTCTCTATACTAAGGATGGATGATATAATGGATTGTTTGAGTGGAGAAATTTTTTTACCAAGATTGATTTGAAGAGTGGATATCTTTAGATCAGAATCAGAGAAGGTGATGAATGGAATACTTCTTTCAAGACAAAAGAAGGTTTGTATGAGTGGTTGGTTATGCCCTTTGGTTTAACTAATGCACCAAGTACTTTTATGAGGTTGATGAATGAGGTTTTGAAGAAATTCTTGAATAAATGTGTGATTGTGTACTTGGATGACATTCAGATATTCAGTATGACTAGAGAAGATCATTTGATCCATATAAGACAAGTGTTATAGAGATCGCAAGAGGAAAAGTTGTTGGTTGATTTAAAAAAATGTTCCTTCATGAAAGAAGAACTTGTGTATTTAGGCTTTGTGATTTTAGTTGATGGTTTGAAGATGGATCCTGAGAAGGTTGAAGCTCTACTTAGTTGGCCTACACCTAAGAATGTCAATGAGGTAAGATCATTTCATAGTTTAGAAAAATTTTACCAAAAGTTTATCAGAAATCTTAGTTCAGATTGCAATGCTATGACTGAGACAATGAGAGGAGACAAGAGAGAGTTCAAGTGGACACATGGACCTTATAAGAGTTTTGAGACTTTGAAGCAAAAGGTTTATGAATTACCTGTGTTAACCTTACCTGATTTCAATAAGGTATTTCAAGTTGAATGTGATGCAAGTGGAAGTGCAATAGGAGCTGTGTTGAGTCAAGAAGGTAAACTTGTTGCTTTCTTTAGTGAGAAATTGAATGATGCTAAAAGGAAATACTTTGTCTATAATCAAGAATTCTATGCTATTGTTCAATCTTTGAAGAAATGGAGACATTATTTGATGCCAAGTGAATTTGTGTTGTATATTGATCATAAGGCTTTACAATATCTGGGTAGTCAGAATAAGTTGAATCAGAGACATATGAAATGGGTAGAGTATTTTCAGAGTTTCACATTTGTGATTAAGCATAAGAGTGGAGTTTCTAACCAAGTTGCTAATGCATTAAGTGGAAGAAGATCTTTGTTGACCGAAATGAGAATTAAGGTTCTTGGTTTTGAAGACATGAAGAATTTGTATGAAAGTGACCCTGATTTTGCTGAGCCATGGAGAATGTGCAGAGCACCTATTCCAAATCAACTGAGTAAGTTTGAAGACTATTTCATTCAAGCAGGTATGTTGTTCAAAGGTATTCAGTTATGTATACTGAGGGGATCAATGAGAACTAATTTGATAAAGGAAAAAACATAGTAGTGGTTTGGCTGGACATTTTGGCATTGATAAAACATTGAGTTTACTAAAGGAGAGGTATTTTTGGCCTCAGTTTTATAAGGATGTTCATAAATTTGTGAGGAGTTGTGGAGTTTGTCAAGTTTCTAAAGGAGTAAGTCAGAATACTGGTTTGTATATACTGATTTCTATTCCTAAAAAAACCTTGGAGTGATATCACCATGAATTTTGTTCTTGTCTTACCGAGGACATCAAGAGTTAATGATTCTATATTTGTTGTTGTGGATAGATTTTATAAGATGACACATTTCATGTTAGAATAGTCCCAAAAATAACATAGAGGGGGGGGGGGTGAATCAGTTATCAGCTAATTAAATTCTTTTCTCCTTTTAATTATAGAATAACGTAAAGCAAATACACATTCATATAACACAAATGAGAACACCACAATCTAGTAACGGGGAAACCAAAAGGTAAAAACCCCGGTGGGAATTAGCACCCACAAATAACTATATTTGTTTATAATAATCCCTGTTAGAAGATCTTGCAACCCTGTTAGGATTTGTTCTTTACAATGCAATAAGTATAGTGACCTAGTTAAGGGTCTGACCCTGTTAGGAGTCTTTTATAAATAACCCTATTAAGGGTGAGGACTCACTGTCCAAAAGCTCACTGCTTGAATGGTGAAGGCTACAACCTTCTATAAAATAGATATACACTATATCTGATGATGAACTATTTAGCAGACCTATTGTCTTGATCAATTCCAATGTATTTTAATCTTCCACTACTTCTTCACATAGATCCTTGATGAATGAAACACAACTAATATTCTTCTCTGTACTTTTTTTCTCTTTTCTTATCATTCACACATAGCGTTCACAAATGAACTACTATAAGTATCTTCTTCAAAGTATAAGGTCATGAAGGCTGTTGGAAGAAATTCATAAACTTCCTTGTCAGCTGAACTAAGCATGCAATCAAGATTAAGACCCCAAAACTCAAACTGAACAGACGTGATGCTTCACTGAGTCGACTCCACCAAATTATCTCAAACGACACGATCCAGATGAAACATGATAAGCACTCTTAACCCAACATGGTTAACTCATAACTAATCATGAATACAAACACATGTATTCTGAAGATAGGTGCAACTCAAGAACCAATGCAAATACATTAGCTCTTAACAGATAATCTCCAGAAACTGTAACTGTCAATAACAAATTAACACAACTCAAATGAACTTCATATATGAATCTACGTGTATGAACATAACATCAAAAACAAGTCTATAACATGAATATAACTGCGCAAGGATTAATATCATCATTCTGATAAGTACATACAGGACACTATTGTATATTATATGTTGTCATCAATGACAAACATACAATCAATTAACTGCACATAAGTAAATCTCCAAAAATCTCCCCCTTTGACATTGATGGAAACATATGATATTAAAAACATCATTAGCTCATGGTGTCCTCTTTCTTTTTACAATATTCTCAATATCCTCATCAAAGATTCCTCTACACTGTTGTTGGTCCTTTGACTATGTTTTTAAGTTACATGATTATATACTCCCCCAGAGTATATGCTCCCCCTTACTACATACTACCCCTTTGACATCAATGGAAAAGGGTGCCATAAACAATTAGGCACAGGTACTACTCCAAAAGTAGAGTAGTCAACCATTCATCAGTCACCAAGGACTGATGTTCTTGATGCATCATCTAATTAGACTCAGAAAAGGGAATTACTCCCAACTTGTCCCTGAGATACTCAAAAGTATCTTTTGATAAAGGCTTTGTGAATATATCTGCCAACTATTCTTTAGTGCTCACATAGTCCAATTTTACTTCTTTGTCGGTAACTTTTTCTCTTACAAAATGGTATTTGATCTCAATGTGTTTTGTCTTTGCATGCATCACAGGGTTCTTTGACATGTTAATAGTGCTAGTGTTATCACAATGAATAACAATAAGATAATCAATATGAATGCCAAAATCCTTAACCATCTATTTGATCCAAACCATTGTTGAACAATTCAATGTTGCTGCAACATACTCAGCTTCTGTTGTTGACTGAGAGATACAATTATGTTTCTTGCTTATCCAAGAAACCAACCTATCTCCAAGAAATACTGCTCCTCCTGGGGTACTCTTCCTATCATCAATACATCCTGCCCAATCTGCATATGTATACACATGAAGTTGTACATTCTCTGATTTAGGATATCATAAACCATAGTCTCTAGTTCCCTTTAGATATCTGAATATTCTCTTTATTGCCATTAGGTGATTCTACTGCAAATCTACCAACAATGCCAACTGCATTAGAGATGTTTGGTCTAGATTGAGTAAGATATATCAATTTTCCAATCGTAGACTTGTATAGTGTCTTGTCAACTATTGTGGAATCATCATCTTTAGAAATTTTGCTTCCTGTTATCATGGGGGTGCATACTGGCTTGCAATCTTCCATCTTAAAGGTTTTCAATATCTCCTTCACATACTTGGACTGATTTATGAAAATGCCTTTGTCTGTTTGTTTTACATAAAATCCCAAAAAATATTTGATAGGACCAATCATGATCATTTCAAACTCATTCTACATTTCTTTGGCAATTTTTTCACTAAGCTTGTCATTACCTCCAAAGATAATGTCATCAACAAAGATGGGAACAAGTAATAATCCATCAAGTGTCTCTCTTATGAATAAGTTGCAATCTATTGCTACTTTCTTGAATCCAATCTTGGTTATATAACCATTAAGTCTCTCATACCAAGCTTGTAGGGCCTGTTTAAGTCCATAGAGTGCTTTCTTCAATCAGCATACCGTATCTGGTTTGTCGAATAGATTAAATCCTTTAGGCTGTTCTATGTAGACTTCTTCCTTCAAGTCACCATTCAGAAATGCTGACTTGACATCCTTTTGATATACTTTAAAGTCTTTGAATGTTGCATAGGCCAATAACAACTTAATGGCTTCCAGTCTACTCATAGGTGCAAATGTATCAGTGTAGTCTATTCCTTCTCTTTGCGCATATCCTTTACATACCAATCTTGCTTTGTTTCTTACCACTATACCTTCTTCATTCATCTTATTTCTAAAAATCCACTTTGTTCCAATCACATTTTTGTTACTAGGTCTAGGAACCAATTCCCATGTATCATTTTTTATTATCTGATCTAGTTCTTCTTCCATTGCTTTTTTCCAGTCAAAATCATTACAAGCATCTTCAACACTTAGGGGTTCAATCTGTGAAAGTAAACATACCTCTTCATCCACTGTTAAACCTTTTGCTTTAGATCTAGTCAAAACACTACTGCCCTGATCTCCAATGATATCATCTTTTGAATGGTATCTAGATGTGAATTTTGGAACTTTAGGTGTGACATCCTCATCTATAATCTGTGATTCTTCTTTGCTTGATTCAGGGTCATTGCATGATACATCAATACAATCAAACATTTCTTCTATAACAGTTTCCTTATTGCTAGGCTTGGGTTCATCTTCAATCATAGGTGCATTTTCATAGTACCTCTCTTGAACCATAAACTTCTCATCAATTTTCACATGAGTACTTTCAATTATCTTCTTCAATCTTAAGTTAAAAAATCTATATGCTTTGCTTTTAGTAGAGTAACCAAGGAAAATACCTTCATCACTTCTAGCATCAAACTTACCAACACCATCATCTCTCTTGATGTAGCACTTGCTGCCAAAGATTCTGAAGTATTTTACTGTAGGTACATTACCAAACCAAAGTTCATAAGGTGTCTTATCTGTGCCTGGCCTTAGCTAAATTATGTTGATAGTATAGATAGTTTTATTGACTGTATCTCTCCAATAGGTGTGCGCAACTTTTCCTTCAATCATGATAGTGTGCGTTGTATCTAGTACAATCTTGTTTCTTCTTTCTACAATCCCATTCTTTTGAGGGGTCCTAGGAGCACTCAACTACCTTTTGATCCCATGTTCTTCACAATACTCATAAAACTGGTTAGAGGTGAATTCTCCTCTTCTATCTGATCTCAGACACTTTAGTTTTAATCCATATTCATTTTCAACTTTAGCTTTGATTATTTTGAAATTCTCAAAGGCTTCAGACTTCTCCTTTAAGAATGAAACCCACATGATCCTTGAAAAGACATCAACAAACAAAATGAAATACCTTTCTCCATAGTATGATCTTGTTTGAGTAGGACCACATAAATCTGTATGCACTAGATCCAATTTGTTTTCAGCAGAGTTATGCTTGCTTCTAAAAGAGCTCCTTACATGCTTTCCTATTACACATTCCATGCACATAGTGTCAACTGGTCTTGCAATACTTGGAAGATCTCTTACTAGTTTAACATTGCTTATCTTCACTATATTTTCAAAGTTTATGATAAAGTCTTTTGTGCCATAACCAACTGTCATCCACTTTTGCAACAAAACAACTTACATCTGAATTGAGCTGAAAGACATTAACTTTAGTCTTTGATCCTGATGCAATCATATCTCCTTCTTTTTTATTAATGATGCATTTTTTGTCTTTGAATTCCAACTGATATCCTTTGTCAAGCAACTGTCCAACACTCGGTAAGTTATGATGTAGACCATCAACATAAAGAACATCATATGTCTTGTTCTTTCCATCTGAGGTGATGGAACCTCTGCCTATGATAGGTTTGGGAGTGTTATCTCTGAATCTAACCATACCACCTTTGTACTTGTCTAGATGTACAAATCTGTCTTTGTCTCCTATCATGTGGTGAGAACATTGACTATCAATGATCCAGTTAGTTTTGATGTCTTCTTTGGAAACTAAGGCTAACTCTTGTGCTTCCTTTTCATCGGCAATGTCCATTTCCTCAAGAAACTTTTCCATGTCTTTAAGGGAAACGAATCCATTTTCATCTTCTCCTAAATATTCATCTATTACACCTTCTTTAGCATAATAGCATTCTTTTCTATATTTAGGTTTGTAATCATATCTGAACTTCTTGGCTCTTGTGGGACACTTAGATGCAAAGTGACCAATCTTGTTGCCTGAAAAACATTTGAATGGTAGTTGTCCTTCATACTTTCCTTTACCTTTCTTTTCTTTCTTAGCAATCATGGCAATGATTTCTTCTAGTTCTGTATCAAATTATTCTTTCTCATTATTGCTTGAGATGTGTAGAGATTTCTTACCATGGATTGTGGCTTTGAAAACTATTTTACTTTTAGCTTATGTCTTCAATCTTGAAATTTCAAATGCAGAGATTTTGTTGATCAAAGTCTCTCTCTTGAATTCCTTTGAAATTTGCATAGTCTCATCTAAGATATTGATCTTGCTCTCATAGTCTACTATTAATGTAGTCATTAACTTGTCCATTATGTCTTCTCCTAAAATTTCTCCACCATTGTTTCTGATTCCAGAAACCTCTTCATTGATCCTCTGATTATAAGCTCTAATGTTCTCATCAGGTAGCATCTCTAGATTGTTGTATTTCTTTTTCCAGTTCTTTCTGCGCACATTCTTTGCTTGGATATCTCCTTCAAACATGTCTTCCAAATACTTCCATATGATGTATGCTATGTCTACTTTCTTGATCTCAGAGAATTCACTATCTGATAAAGCACTTATAAGGGCTTCTTTGGCAATAGCATTGGCGGTGAATACTTCTTTTTGTTTACTAGTAGAATCATCTTTTGAAAGGTCTTCCAAAGATGGAATAACAACTTCTTGTGTGGATATCTCAAAGATCTCAAAACCAACACACTGTATATGTGTTATCATTTTGTTCTTCCAATCCAGATTATTCTCTTCATCAAACTTATGACTCTCTTTTCTGAAGTATGCCATTTGATCTACCTTAAGTTGTTAGGCTTTCTCTCCAAGGCACTTGGCTCTGATACCAATTGTTAGAATAGTCCCAAAGGATAACTAAGAGAGGGGGCTGAATTAGTTATCAAATAATTAAATTCTTTTCTCCTTTTAATTAGAGAATAACATAAAGCAAATACACATTCAGATAACACAAATGAGAACACCACAATTTGGTAACGGGGAAATCAAAAGGTAAAAACCCCGGTGGGAATTAGCACCCACAAAGAACTATAATTGTTTATAATAATCCCTGCTAGAAGATCTTGAAACCCTGTTAGGAGTTGTTCTTTACAATGCAATAAGTATAGTGACCTGGTTAAGGGTCTGACCCTGTTAGGAGTCTTTTATAAATAACCCTATTAAGGGTGAGGACTCACTGTCCAAAAGCTCACTGCTTGAATGGTGAAGGCTACAACCTTCTCTAAAATAGATATACACTATATTAGATGATGAACTATTGAGTAGACCTGCTATCTTGATTAGTTCCAATGTATTGTAATCTTCCACTGCTTCACATAGATCCTTGATGAATGAGACACAACTGATATTCTGCTCTGTACTTTTTCTATCTCTTTTCTTATCATTCACACATAGCATTCACAAATGAACTAATATAAGTATCTTCTTCAAAGTATAAGGTCACGATGGCTGTTAGAAACACTTCATAAACTTCCTTGTCGGCTTAACTAAACACACAATCAAGATTAAGACTGCACAACTCAAATTGAATAGACGCGATGCTTCACTGAGTCGGCTCCACCAAATTATCTCAAACAACATGATCCAGATGAAACATGATAAGTGCTCTTAACCCAACATGGTTAACTCATAACTAATCATGAATACAAACATGCGTATCTTCAAGATAGGTGCAACTCAAGAACCAATGCAAATATGTCAGCTCTTAACAGATAATCTCCAGAAACTGTAACTGTCAATAACAGATTAACACGACTCAACTGAAACTTCATATCTGAATCTGCGTGTATGAACATAACATTGAAAACATGTCTACACCATGAATATAACCGCACAAGGATTAATATCATCATTTTGATAAGTATATACAGGACATTGTTGTATATTATATGTTGTCATCAATGACAAACATACAATCAATTAACTGCACATAAGTAAATCTCCAACATTTCATAGCATGTAGAAAAACATCACATGTAGTACATATAGCAGATCTTTTTTTTAAGGAGATTGTCAAATTGCATGGATTATCGAGGAGTATCATCACTGACCGAGACAGTAAGTTTGTTAGCTATTTTTGGAAAACACTTTGGAAGAAGTTGGACACCGAGTTGAAAAGTGGTTCTACATTTCATCCACAGACTGATGGACAAACAAAGGTTGTAAACTGAAGTTTGGGTAACTTGTTAAGATGTTTAGTTGGAGACACATCGAGTAATTGGGATTTGATGTTAGCACAAGATAAATTTGCATATAATAGTTTAGTGAATAGGAGTACTGGAAAGACACCTTTTGAGATTGTTAATGGAACACAACCGAGAGGTATATCAAACTTGAGAGATATTGCTGGAGAAGAGAAGATAAGTGCTGAAGGAGAAAATTTTGCTGAGTTTATGAAGACATTGCATGAGGAAGTGAAACATAAGTTGGAACAAAGTAATAAGAAATATAAGGATAGTGTAGATATATCAAGAAAACATAAGACTTTTTAAGTTGGTGATGCATTTATGGTTCATTTGAAGAAAGGAAAATTTCCTATTAGAACATATGGTAAATTGAAGATGAAGAAATTTGGTCCTTGCAAGATATTGAGAAGGTTTGATAGTGGAAGTGCTTATGAAGTAGAATTACTAGAGGATATGGATATATCACCTATATTAAATATATCAAATTTGTATGAGCATCATGAACCTAATGAAGAAGTGATAGTACCGAGTTATTACCCTAAGAAACAGATTGAAGAATTTGAGCAAATTTTGAAGCAAAGAATTGGCAGAAGTACAAGAGGAAAGGATTACATGGAATATCTAGTAAAGTGGAAGAACATATTGATTGAGGACTCTTCATGGATTTATCAATCTTTGTTGGATTCAATTCAGGTTGTACCTGACTCCTGATTCAAATAATCATTTCTTTTAACCCCAGGTGTATAATGCAAGAGCATCTTGGGTTCTTGGCAATCCTCGATGAACTAAAAATATGTTTGTTTGGGTTTGGTAGCTTGTTGGTGGATTTTGGCAGGCTGCTCGGTAACTACTCTGGAGTGTTTGATTGAAGGTGTTAGATTTTAGTTCACCGAGTGAACTTGGTTTCTTTTTATTGCATTCTTTGACCGACCGGCCTCGGTGGTTGTTCTTGGTTGTTTGGTGGTTTTCACATATTGGCCTTTGTTGCTTGGTAGTCTTTCTCACCGAGTTGGTTCTGGATGTTGGATCTTCTGGCTGACAAGTGCATTCAATTTCTCTAGTGTAATTAATCTTAGGGTGTTTCATTGGGATACGTGTGGACATAAATCTAGGCCATTGTTGTTTCCTTGTTAGATCTTTAGGATCTTTTGGGGCTGACCTTTTCGGTAGCCTTCTATATAAAATTAGTGTTTTGTTCTTAGATTACGGTAACAATTGGTAGTAGTTAGTTAGAAGATTTGGATCAAGGTTTTTTGACCTCGCATACCTGAGGACTGTTCTGTAATAAATCTAAATGTAACTAGCCATAACCGGGAAGGCCTTACAGCCCAACATGTATGAAACTTGATGAAATAATATAATTGTTCAGTATTCCTTTCTCTCTCATTTTGTATTTTAGCTTCCGTGTTGTGTTCTGCAAGTTGGTTTGGTAGCTGGGAGTGCCTTTGGCATTGGTTATCTCACCCTCCTTGCATCAAGTTTATCTTCTGCAAGTTGGTTTGGTAGCTGGGAGTTCCCTTGGCCCTGGTTATCTTACCCTCCTTGCATCTTATATGTATATATGTGTGTATATATATTATATGCAGATTGCCCAGACATAGACTCGATACATGGTTTTCATTAGATAACATTGTTTATTATTGAGTCGTTGCCACAAATGATAGTTGACATGAAAGTTGGTGGCACAATTTTATTAAGTTTATAAATTAGCATGAATATTGAGCCTGCTAGAAAGTAAAACAGACCTTGAAAAAAGAATATTCCTATGGAATTGTGCTACTACAGAGGAAAACAAGAAGAATATGAAGGATTGAGGAATGATGTTGTTGAAAAATCCCCGCAAACTACTGGTAGCCCTTCATCTATGGTGCTGGAAATTACATCACAAACCTCTAAATGTAAACAAAAAGCCTTGCTCCTTGTGAATTATAAAGGAAGTGTCATGTTAAGTTTAAAATGATGAACAACCAGCATCTATATATATATATATATGTGTGTGTGTGTGTGTGTGTGTGTGTGTGTGTGTGTGTGTGTGTGTATGTGTATGTATTGTGTGTGTATATTATGTACCTGATAAGAGAGACACAACACATCAATAAGTCATTACATTATCTCAAAAAGGTTAGACAAGCATGTAAAATGACCTAATATCGACCTATTGCCTTCTAACTAAGAAGAGTGTGATTAGTAACATAATAGCCCTCATATTATGCTACAATCAGTGACATATATGACCTAGCATGAAGGATTTTAGTTTATAAACAAGCTAAAAGATGAGAAAACGTGCATTCTAGCTCTAAGAATGGAAATAAGAACAATGCAAAAGCATTAAATAAGAAGTGAAATATGAGTCTAAGATTAATCTAACAGCATAACTATGCATTTTCAATATAAGGTGAAGGCTTCTTTGCTCTCAAAAATTGCTTCTATTTATAGAAGAATGAGAGAGAGAGAGAGAGAGAGAGAGAGAGAGAGAGAGAGAGAGAGAGAGAGGGGAGACGATGCTCATTTATGAGT